>SJYX01000411.1:96085-158049 GCA_006410675.1 Oreotragus oreotragus | reverse complement strand
AAACTGACCTTTTCCAGTCCTGTGGCCACTGCTGAGTTTTCCAAATTTGCTGGCATCTTGAGTGCAGCACTTTCACAGCATCATCTTTCAGGATTTGAAATAGCTCAACTGGAATTCCATCACTTCCACTAGTTTTGTTCGTGGTGAGGCTTTCTAAGGCCCACTTGACTTCACATTCCAGGATGTCTGGCTCTAGGTGAGTGATCACACCATCATGATTATCTGGGTCGTGACACAGTATACTACATACTATATTAGAATTCTGTATGAAGTGACATGAGGGATATATAAAGTAATACAGATGAGGGAGCAATCATTTTTGCCAAATGGAAATCAAAGTGTTACATTTACCTACTCTCAGGTGGACAATGTGCCTCAGAAATGACATAACCAGAACCATAAGGCATTTCCATGGTGATTTTAAAAAAAAAGAGGAATTGTGCTAATCCACCACTGATCATTTAACATTACTTCTAGATAGCTTTGTTGTGACTGGAATGAATATTTATATACAATTACTTCTGAACGTAAGTATACCGTTTAATTGGAGAAACAGACGTGTAAAAATTGAATGCAAGGGTAATTTATTTACTTTTCCACCAGATTTAAGTGAAAATATTTATCTGTTATACATGCCACATTGTTCATTTGCTCATCTAATCCTGAAAGATGATGCTGCCTCTTGAGAAATCTGTATGCAGGTCAGGAAGCAACAGTTAGAACTGGACATGGAGCAACAGACTACCTGGCGTGCTGCGATTCATGGGGTTGCAAAGAGTCGGACACGACTGAGCGACTGAACTGAATTGAATCCTCATATACCGTCTCATTTAATATCACAAACTTCAGCTTATTGTATCAAAACTGATATTATATCTCTGTTTTAGCAGGTAAGTATACAAAGTTTAAGTAACTGGGCCAAGGTCTTGCTATGGCTTTGTTATGTAATGTAATAGACTAGGCATCCTTTCTTTAGGAAACCTTCCCTCTGGCCATTATTTAGCCTAAGTGTCCTTTCTCTGTACTATTACATCATGGTGGTGTTGTTGGGTTGCTGAGTTCTGTCTGACTCTTTGTGACCACATGGACTGTAACCCAGCAGGCTCCTCTGTCCATGGGATTTCCCAGGCAAGAATACTGGAGTGGGTTGCCATTTCCTATTCCAGGGGATCTTTCCGACCCAGGGATCAAATCCACATTTCCTGCATTGGCAGGCAGATTCTTCACCACTGAGCCACCAGGGAAGCCACTATTACGTAGTATGCACTCCTTTATTTTAGCATTTACTGTAATACTGATGATGACCTGGCTTCCTATGGGCCAGGTACAGTTTTAGGTAGTTCTGGGCATTAAATCACTTAAGTTTCATAATAACCCTTTGAGGCAGGTGATATTATTAATCACAGTGCTTTATAATTCAGGAAACTAAGGCATAGAAAGATTAAGTAATTTACTCAAGGTAACACAATAGTGGAAGAAGGCAATGGCACCCCACTCCAGTACTCTTGCCTGGAAAATCCCATGGACGGAGGAGCCTGGTGGGGTGCAGTCCATGGGGTCGCTAAGAGTCGGACACGACTGAGCGACTTCACTTTCAGTTTTCCCTTTCATACTTTGGAAATGGCAACCCACTCCACTGTTCTTGTCTGGAGAATCCCAGGGATGGTGAAGCCTGATGGGCTGCCATCTATGGGGTCGCACAGAGTCGGACACGACTGAAGTGACTTAGCAGCAACACAATAGTGATGGAGACGGATGCAAACCTAGATAGTTGGGTTCTAGAGTCCATGCTCTTAACCCCCAGATTGCTGCCTTCCTTCATATCATGCATCCTCTGCTAACATTGAGAGGTTCTAGACATACTTTAAAGAACTCTTTAGTGCAGTAATTATAGGCTTATTGTGTGTGATATTGCTATTGCTGTGTATTCCTCATTAAAAGACTTAAGAATTTTTCACTCTCACCCAAATGCCATGAAACGATTGACTACCCTTGAGTAACTGATATGTTTTCTGATTATAGGTGGTGTGTATTACATAACTGGCTGTTTCCTCATTTCACTCTGACTGCCAAGAAGCTCTGAGAAATTTGTGGCTCAGCATTAGTAACTGGAAGGACTCTTGGCTTGCATGTCTACATTCTGTTGGTTTGAAATTTTTCAAAATTAAAACCTGGGGGAAATCTAAATTCTTAGAAACAGTAAACCTGGTTTTTGAAAGAAAGGTTGCATCTTTGCATGCTTTCTCAGACTTTGAATCTGTGGACAAGAAGTAGTTTCAGATTAACTTCCATGAATTCAATGTAGAATCCTAGTCCCCATGAAACCAGGACTTCTGTGATCTTGAAAGTCCAGATCAATAGAACTGGTGTTCGGACAAATCAGAAAGTATTTCAAGTAGCATAAAACAGACAAGTTGTGACCCTCCTTATTTTTAACATATCTAAATAACTTGAAACCACTTTTGGATTATTTGAACATATTCTGCCTTGCTTTAGAGATAAGAAAGTCAGTCGTCTTCCTTAATGCTGATATTTTATTATAATTAACTTTAACATACAGCTGATTTTGTGGTTTAGCATTTATCAGAAATGCATGAAGATCACTTATTCTAAAACTAAAATAGGTATTTTGGTACATGTCTTGCAATTTAACTGACTTAGATCCAGTAACTCAATTCCAGATTCATTTCTTTACTTAAAGGTGTGTTTTACAAGGAATTCTTCCAGGTAGATTGACTCATCAGTTATTGATACTTTGCTAAAAGCCACACATTTCATGGGAGGAGTATTCAGATTTTTCTATAGCCAGAGTGAACAGCTGATAATTTCTTCTTTGAAAATTTTTCAATCCAAATCATCCTCCAACAGTTCAGATGCCTAAAAAGTGGGCAAACGCTCTATCCCCAGCCAGCAGATTGCTGCTGAGTGGTATGTGAACATCTTGGGTTGCCAGGTTTTTAATTTATTCATCTCTTAATATTGGTAACTAATGTGAACATGGGTTAAAAAAACAAATGACTTGTCTGTGAGTTTGCAGACCCTCTGCTCTGTTAGATAGAACTTCACAAACTTGAATACTTTTTCTTCTTATTTTGAAGAACTGGGTTTGTATTTTTTGTGTGTTTTTTAAAGAAAATTCTAGACTGCCTTCAGGTGCTCCCTCTACCCACCCCTATGAAGAGAGGAATGTTCTTATTTAGGTGAGAATCTCAAGGGGATGACTCACTGTTGACAAAGGCTGTCACCCACCCACCATCTGCTGATCAGATTCCTGAAGAACATGTTTTTGCTTTCAGTCAGCCTGGGCATTAGCTGGTCCATCAGAAAACTGCATCCCTGACCATGTTGTCCTGAGCTCACACACACAGGAAGATTTCTCACCCCCATACCAGGAGTGTTTTACTGACTTATCTTTTGAATACTGTGGATTCTACATACATTAAGGAATTCTAAAAGAAACAGTTCTACAAAGCGCACTGTTGCATTTGCCGCAGAGCTATTGTGCACTCAGTCATTTATGTCCCTTATGGAAAACCTCACAGGAGAATTTTCTTTCAGAGCCAAGTGTCAGGAAATGCTGGTCACCCTTGAGTAAGTGATGTGTTTTCCTCACAGGCAAGTAGGTAATGTAACTAGATATGTTTCTCTTCACTTTCCCTGTCATGAAGCTCCAAGTCCATTCTTAGCTCAGCTTTAGTGCTTGCATGGGAACTGTGGCCTACGCATCTGTGTTCTAATTTATTCCCTGGTCCTTATCTTCTCTTCAGATTTGGGTTTTCTCGTACTCAGATTTATCTGTAATTTTCTGGATTGAGTGTATAATTGCCCTGGGCAACTCAGGTTGATCATAGAAAAGCTAGGGAAATGAGTGATACTTATGCTTAATAATGACTAAGACAAAGGCTGTCACCCACCCACCATCTGCTGATCAGATTCCTGAAGAACATGTTTTTGCTTTCAGTCAGCCTGGGCATTAGCTGGTCCATCAGAAAACTGCATCCCTGACCATGTTGTCCTGAGCTCACACACACAGGAAGATTTCTCACCCCCATACCAGGAGTGTTTTACTGACTTATCTTTTGAATACTGTGGATTCTACATACATTAAGGAATTCTAAAAGAAACAGTTCTACAAAGCGCACTGTTGCATTTGCCGCAGAGCTATTGTGCACTCAGTCATTTATGTCCCTTATGGAAAACCTCACAGGAGAATTTTCTTTCAGAGCCAAGTGTCAGGAAATGCTGGTCACCCTTGAGTAAGTGATGTGTTTTCCTCACAGGCAAGTAGGTAATGTAACTAGATATGTTTCTCTTCACTTTCCCTGTCATGAAGCTCCAAGTCCATTCTTAGCTCAGCTTTAGTGCTTGCATGGGAACTGTGGCCTACGCATCTGTGTTCTAATTTATTCCCTGGTCCTTATCTTCTCTTCAGATTTGGGTTTTCTCGTACTCAGATTTATCTGTAATTTTCTGGATTGAGTGTATAATTGCCCTGGGCAACTCAGGTTGATCATAGAAAAGCTAGGGAAATGAGTGATACTTATGCTTAATAATGACTACCTTTTAGATGGTTGGATGGCATCACCAATTCAATGGACATGAGTTTGAGTAAGCTCTGGGAGTTGGTGGTGGACAGGGAACTTTGGCGTACTGCAGTCTATGGGGTCACCAAGAGTCGGACACGACTGAGCGACTGAACTGAACTGAATACTTACTTCAGGCAAGAGTTAAAGCTTAGGGACCCAAATGTGCTCCTTTTTATGCTGAGTAACATTCCATTGCATGTATGCCCTACATCTTCTTTATCCACTCACCTGTCAATGGATATCCAGGTTGCTTCCATGTCCTGGCTTATAAACGGTGCTGCAGTGAACACAGGGGTACATGTGTCTTTTTGAATTAGGAAGAATCTAGAGCCTGTTATACAGAGGGAAGTCAGAAATAGAAAAACAAATATCATATGTTAACGCATATATATGGCATCTAGAAAAATGGTGCTTATAAAGATGTTTTCAGGGCAGGAATAGAGATGGAGACATAGAGAACGGACTTGCGGGCACAGCGGTGGGGTGGGGGGGAGAGGGTGGGACTATGTGTACCACCACATGTAAAACAGGTAACTAGTGGGGAGCTGCTGTACAACAAAGGGAGCTCAGCCTGGCCTCTGTGATAACCTAGAGGGGTGGGATGGGAGCCGGGGGAGCGAGACTAGAGGGAAGGGATGTATGTATACTTATGGCTGATTCATGTTGTTGTCTGGCAGAAACCAATAGACCATTGTAAAGCAATTGCCTTCCAATAAAAAATAAATAAAAACTATGAACCCTTCCAAGCCGATAAGAATGTTTTGTTTATAACGTGTCCAGGGTTTTACACTAACTAAACAACCAGAACAATACATTATTTTCAAAGAAGTTTTAATATTATTGTAAATCTAAAGAATGTCACTTTTAACTGCTTTTGTTCTTCTGAGGGAGGTATTAACAGATAAAGTAATGGCTGACAATCATAAATGAGATACTTCAAGTCCCAAAATCTCCAAACACTTTTCTCATAGCCCTTCTCAGTACAGTATTCTAGTAGGCCATGATGTAAAGAACTCGCTGTCCTATATCTAAAGCATATTCTTTGTTTTAAACCCTTTTCTATCTAATGTATTAGTGATCTGATTTGTATACACTGGTGTACATATTTGTATACATATTCAACTGAAGGTACATGGAAAGATCCTAAGCGAGATTCATCATTGTCTTAATACATCTTTTATATTTGCTAAATCAAAGGTAGAAAGGTAATTGAGTACCCCCATGACTATTAGGTATTGTTCTCAGACGCCAATGTGTCTTATGATTTAGTATTTTAATCCTGTGTTTATCTTGAGAAAGGACAATAAAGCTGCTTTGTAGGTAAAGATTTAGAATGTCCAGAAAACACTTTTGCAATCCTGTTTTGGCATTTCTTTTCCTAATGTACCAGGAAAGTCAAAAAATAAATGGGAGTAGTGTAGCTGTATTTCAGTTTTTCTTTACTGGGTTATTCTGTGTCAGGCAAAAAGAAGATGCAGATACAGTTCCTGCTCTCAAGGGCTAACAGTCCAGAACTGTGCCGTTTAATGCGGTAGCTTCTAGCTACATGTGGCTATTTAAGTTGAATTAAAACATCAGTTCCTCAGTCATACTAGTCACACCTGAGGAGCTGAGTGAGGCTAGTGGTTGCTATATTGGACAGTACGTGTAAAGTACATTTCTATCAGTGAAGAAGGTCCTATTGGATAATGCTGCTCTAGAAGTTGTGTGCCTGGGGAATCCCAGGGACAGGGGAGCCTGGTGGGCTGCCGTCTGTGGGGTCGCACAGAGTCGGCCACGACTGAAGCGACTTGGCAGCGGCAGCAGCAGAAGTTGTGTGGGAACCATGAGGTAGAGCAAGGTGATTTCAGCCTAAGAAAGATCCTGTGTGAAGTATGCATTAAGAATGCATCAAGAGGGACGATGAGAATCGGCCTGGCAACGCAGGGAACACTGGCTTGATCCCTGGTCCAGGAACTAACATCCTGTATACCACAGGGCAACTAAGCCCAGTGCACCACAACTATTGAGCCCACACACCACAACAAATGAAGCCCATGTGAGCCCATGCTCGGCACCAAGAGAAGCTACTGCCGTGAGAAGCCCGTGCGCTGCAATTAGAGTGTAGCCCCCTCTTGCTGCAGCTAGAGAAAGCCCACATGCAGCAACCGAGACCCCGTGCAACCAATAAATAACCAAAAGAGTGACTTGGGGGCACCTTGAGTCCTGCCAGATTCTGATTTGATGGGTAATGTGGGAGTCTATTTTTAACATCACCCAGGTGATTTGATACAGAGGGTGTATAAATTACATTGAGAAAAATCAATGTAGGGTAAGTGGGAATAGCTCAACAGAGTGATTCTGAACTTCCTACCTAATGGGCATCTGGGTGCTTGAAACAATTTAAATTTGAGTTAGACCGACAAGAGTGTTGGGACTACATTTGTACCTTGAGTTACGGAGCATTTTCTACCCATTATGTGTCTGAAGACATATTATTTTAAATGCCTCTAATTTGTCATGTATATTTTAAATGCCTAAAAAGGTATGTAATAGTTTCAGTCAAGATAGGCTATCCTATGCAGCAGCAAAAAATAACCCTGAAATATAAGGCTTACACCAGCAATTAAAATTCTTTACCCTCAAAGTGACAGTCACCACTTCTACTGACAATTCATGCCAGAATTAGTCACAGAACCAAACCTTATGGAAGTCTGGACATGCATCCTACTATGTGACCGGAGAGGAGAACCAGACACTCATGAGCAGCACTAATGATTACCCCGTGATGGTAAAGGAAACACGGTGATCAAACTACGAGCGAGATGAGACCTCCAGAAACACACAGCAGGGTGGTGAGTGGCAAAGACATAAAGGACTAGGATGAACTTTCGGGGGAAATTTACTAGGTTTGGAGAAAGAAGCCAAGGTAAAATGACCAAGAACAGAATGGTGAGTTAGTGTTTTCTGGACAAACATCCTTAATTACTTGGACGTTTGATCCTACAGAGAGAATTAAACATCCTTCTCTTCTTCCTGAAACAGATCTTATCCGAGGCTTAAGGTTCTTTCTTTAGAGGCTGATGTAGGGCATTACAACAGAGACACAGAGACACATCTGTGTATGATGTTACTATGCCAGAGAAAGACTAGGAAGCCAGTGGCCTTGAAGGAAACATGCCTCTTTCTGAATCCGGGGAGAAGAATGTTCAGTCTGGTAGCTGCCTGAAAGGCCCCTTGTGTACCTCTCAATAAAGGCAGCTCTTGGAGAAGCCATTTATTCCACTGACACCAGGAGTTGCCTGTTGTACAGCTGCATCATTAGCTGAGGCCGAGAGAATCAGTGGATATGCAGGGTGAGGAAGAAATAAATCTGGTAAGCCACTGAGATTTGGGGGATCATTTGTTTCTGCAATAACCTCACCCATACTAACTAATAGTACGTATATTCTTTCAGTGTCTGTGCAGATGAAGCCATTGAGATCCATCAGGCAGACAATGATAAATTTAGAATGAGAGATAAGGGAGAGATATTTGTTCTAAAATACTAGAGGAACTTACAGGTGATTTCTTTCTCAGGCTTCTTTAGATGTGAGTGGGCAAGAACGGGGAGAATTCTCTCCCAATATCATGAAAGGGGAGTAAAAATCACAGTTCAATCAAAAGACGAGAAATATTTCTAAAACTCATGACACGCGAGTTAAGGAAAATAATCCAAAGGAAACAAGAGCAAAGGAACTAAACAAGCATTGCATAAAATAGGAAATACAAATTGCCAAAAAATATGAAAAAAACAGTCATCGTCACTCATAAAAAGGAAAATTCAAATCAGATGGGAAATGTTACAACCTTCCTGGAAAGTAAACTGTTGACTTCTAATAAAATTTAATACTTATCTATAGATTCTCATAGGAGTCTACTGTCCTCTCCCCTCAAAAAAAATTCCAACATATAAAACACATACATACGTTTCCTGCAGCACTATTTACAATAGGAAACTGGAAACTAGAAAGTCTAGAATGTTTAAATGAACTGTAAAACATCTATACTATGGACTGTTGTCGTTTGATCACTAAGTTGTATCCAACTCTTTGTGACCTCACAGACTATAGCCCACCAGGCTCCTTTGTCCATGGGATTTCCCAAGCGAAAATACTGAAGAGGATTGCCATTTCCTTCTCCAGGGGATCTTGATTGAACCTACGTCTCCTGCATTGGCAGGCAGATTCTTTACCACTGAGCATACTATGGACTATTACTTGGTTATTGAAAAGAATGGCATCTATAGATACTGACCTTTGAAGATTTAATTGATACATTATTTTTATATAATTATTATTAAGAGGGATAAAAAGTTATTCTAGAGTACCATAAGAATATAATGTCATGTTTATCAAAAATATTAAAAAGGGGAAAATTTTAAACTTACCTATTAGCTTTCTATTGCTGCTGTAAAAATTACAGCAGCAGAAAGATGGCTTAAAACAGTACATGTTTATTCTATTCTCTTAGACTTCTGAAGGCCAGAAGTCCAAAATCAGTGTTGCCGAGTTAAAATCAACATATGGGTAGAGCCACACTCACTTGAATAGTTAGAGGAAAATGTTCTTATATTTTCCACTTCTGGTGGCAGACAGCATTCCTTGGCTTACAGTCAAGTCACACCAATCCCTATAGTCATTTCACATCATCTTTTTTGCTTCTATATTAAATTTTCATTGGTCTCCTTCTTAGGACACATATGGTTGCATTTAGGGCACATCCAGATAATCCAAGATAACTTCATCTCAAGATTCCTAACTGAATCACCGGTACTATGACCCTTTTTCCATATAAGGTGACATTCACAGGCTCCAGAGATTAGTATCTGGACATGTTGAGGGCCATTATTTGGCCTACCACAACATATTTATACAGATTTATGAACTTAGAGGCTAAGGTTGAAGGATAAATATTACCAACTTTTTAACACAAGTTTCTTTCAAATAGATGTGGCTGGGGAAGGAAACGTTTTTGTACATACTTTGTTTGACTTGCTAAAAATAATAAAATTGAAAAATTTGAAAAACAGAAAAGCAAAATTTTCAGGTAAATGCAAACAAAAAGAGAACAGAGGTAGCAATGTTAATTTTCCTGTAATGGAATTCAGAAAGGGGGAGTAGGAATGGGGAGAAGAGGGAGAAGAAGGGGAAGAAGAGGAACAGATAACAGCTGCTGTGGAGGATTTTTAGTTGAAACTTAGTGAGTTTGATCTCAACAGTTTTAAACAGAACTTTAAAGTTGGCTTAAAGCTCAACATTCAGAAAACTAAGATCATGGCATCCGGTCCCATCACTTCATGGCAAATAGATGTGGAAACAGTGGCTGACTATTTTTCTGGGCTCCAAAATCACTGCAGATGGTGATTGCAGCCACGAAATTAAAAGATGCTTACTCTGTGGGAAAAAAGTTATGACCAACCTAGATAGCATATTCAAAAGCAGAGACATTACTTTGTCAACCAAGTTCCATCTAGTCAAGGCTATGGTTTTCCCAGTGGTCATGTATGGATGTGAGAGTTGGACTGTGAAGAAAGCTGAGTGCCAAAGAATTAATGCTCTTGAACTGTGGTGTTGCAGAAGACTCTTGAGAGTCCCTTGGACTGCAAGGAGATCCAACCAGTCCATCCTAAAGGAGATCAGTCCTGGGTGTTCATTGGAAGGACTGATGTTGAAGCTAAAACTCCAATACTTTGGCCACCTGATGTGAAGAGCTGACTCATTGGAAAAGACCCTGATGCTGGGAAAGATTGAGGGCATGAGGAGAAGGGGACGATGGAGAATAAGATGGTTGGATGGCATCACTGACTCAATGGACATGGGTTTGGGTGGACTCTGGGAGTTGGTGATGGACAGGGAGGCCTGGCGTGCTGCGGTTCATGTGGTTGCAAAGAGTGGGACACGACTGAGCGACTGAACTGAACTGAACTGAACTGAATATCCCACAACAGAAGATACTGTTCTTATCCAAGGAATATTCACAAAATCAAGCACATGCTTGTTCACAAAGGAAATTATAGTAAATTTCAAAAAGGAACAACAGTTCACATTCACTGGACACAAAATTAACATCAAAAGATAGCAAAATAATAACAATGAGAGCCTACATAGCAAAAGCTGTGGGGCATGCCACCAAAACAATTCTGAGGGAAAAAATAACATTTCAAAATGCACTTTCGAGCTTTAAAAATAGTTTCAATAAGCAAACCAATCATTCCAGTTAAGAAGTTAGAACAAAGAACAAGATAAACTAAGAAATTTGGGGAGGATATAAGTGTGTCAACCAGCTATTGCCACAAAATTCTGTGTAATACACATGAAGAANCAACTCAATGGACATGAGTTTGGGTAAACTTCAGGAGTTGGTGATGGACAGGGAGGCCTGGCGTGCTGTGGTTCATGGGGTCCCAAAGAGTCGGACACGACTGAGCAACTGAACTGAACAGAACTGAGGTAACTATGACAGGCCAGGACCCCAGAGAATGTTGCCCAGATAGAAACAGTACCTGCCTAGAGGCTCTTCAGGTGAAGGAGGAAGCTGCCAAGCAGAATGTTAACTCTGTGAAGAAGCTCTCAGACCCACTGCTGTTCGGGGTCTGAAGCTTGCTGGGGGTCCCACAGGAAGCTCAGGTTGGAGTCACCAGGGCAAGGAAAGCCTCCTGGAGGAGGTGGCATTTAATACGGGCTTTGGTTTCCCTGGTGGCTCAGAGGGTAAAGCGTCTGCCTGCAATGCAGGAGGCCCGGGTTCGATCCCTGGGTCAAGAAGATCCCCTGGAGAAGGAAATGGCAACCCACTCCAGTACTGTTGCCTGGAAAATCCCATGGACAGAAAAGCCTGGTAGACTACAGTCCATGGGATCGCAAAGAGTTGGACACAACTGAGCGACATCACTTCACTTTGCAGGCAGAAGAGGAAAGGGAGAATGTATAGGACCCACAACTCAGTAGTAGTGTGGACTAGAGTCTGGAGCTTCTGCTTTCTCATCTCTGCTGGGAAGGGTAGCAATGATGCCCTTTTCCTTTGTGGTTGTAAAGATTAATTTAGTTGTATGTGGAAGAATCTGGCACATACTATATTTAACTCTGCTGCTGCTGCTGCTGCTGCTGCTGCGGCGTCACTTCAGTCGTGTCCGACCCTGTGCGACCCCATAGACGGCAGCCCTCCAGGCTCCCCTGTCCCCGGGGTTCTCCAGGCAAGAACACTGGAGTGGGTTGCCATCTCCTTCTCCAATGCATGAAAATGAAAAGTGAAAGTGAAGTCGCTCAGTCGTGTCCAACTCTTAGCGACCCCATGGACTGCAGCCTACCAGGCTCCTCCATCCACCGGATTTTCCAGGCAAGAGTACTGGAGTGGGGCGCCACNCTCCAATGCATGAAAATGAAAAGTGAAAGTGAAGTCGCTCAGTCGTGTCCAACTCTTAGCGACCCCATGGACTGCAGCCTACCAGGCTCCTCCATCCACCGGATTTTCCAGGCAAGAGTACTGGAGTGGGGCGCCACTGCCTTCTCATTGCAGGTAAAGAAAAAGAATAAGTGGGTGTGTGGGCCAAGTTGTGAGAGGTAACTTTGGAAAAGAAGTCTGCCTTAGCAAAAGAAGTCTGCCTTAGCTGACTGCTGATATCTGGGAACTAGTTTCTTGGGCAATGCTTACTTTTCGGTTACTATCCTGTTCTATGTTGGCTGAAGTGTTTATAATGAACACCTTATTTATATAATGGTTAAAAAGTTCTTTGTGAAAAAAAAGCTACTTGTGTTCTGTTACTTAAAAATTGGAACCTAAAGTAGCAAAAATGTTCAAAGTACTCCCACAGACCCTTCACCCAGATTCACTTGTTAACATTTTGCTATCCTTGCACTCTCTAGCTGGAGAAGGAAATGGAAACCCACTCCCGTATTCTTGCCTGGAGAATCCCAGGCACGGGGGAGCCTGGTGGGCTGCCATCTGTGAGGTCCCACAGAGTCGGACACGACTGAAGCGACTTAGCAGCAGCAGCAGCAGCACTCTCTAGTGTTACATATGAATGCATACATTTTTTGAGCCATTCCAGAGTAGGTTCGGAGAAGGCAATGGCACCCCACTCCAGTACTCTTGCCTGGAAAATCCCATGGATGGAGGAGCTTGNCGGAGAATAAGATGGTTGGATGGCATCACTGACTCAATGGACATGGGTTTGGGTGGACTCTGGGAGTTGGTGATGGACAGGGAGGCCTGGCGTGCTGCGGTTCATGTGGTTGCAAAGAGTGGGACACGACTGAGCGACTGAACTGAACTGAACTGAACTGAATATCCCACAACAGAAGATACTGTTCTTATCCAAGGAATATTCACAAAATCAAGCACATGCTTGTTCACAAAGGAAATTATAGTAAATTTCAAAAAGGAACAACAGTTCACATTCACTGGACACAAAATTAACATCAAAAGATAGCAAAATAATAACAATGAGAGCCTACATAGCAAAAGCTGTGGGGCATGCCACCAAAACAATTCTGAGGGAAAAAATAACATTTCAAAATGCACTTTCGAGCTTTAAAAATAGTTTCAATAAGCAAACCAATCATTCCAGTTAAGAAGTTAGAACAAAGAACAAGATAAACTAAGAAATTTGGGGAGGATATAAGTGTGTCAACCAGCTATTGCCACAAAATTCTGTGTAATACACATGAAGAATGTCTCAGTCGCATACAATAAGGATTTATTTCTAGCTTACGCAATCAGCTGCATAAGCAGATCACTCTGCTTCAGGCTGTGGAACAACTGGGATGACACTCTCTCAGCTCTAACTGTCCCATTCTAAGATCCCCACTAGAATGTCAATGGTTCTCTGGAGCATGTCCTTCTCCTGGTGATGGCAGCCCAAGGGGCCTGTTTTAGAGCAAAGCAAGTATGGCAGTAGGCACATGATCACAGGATCCACTGGACCTGTCACTATACTGCACCATCAGAAGATGCTGCTCTGAGACAGTGATGAAATGGTCTTCTGAAGGAGCAGCTGAGGCACCAGCTTGGAGATGATACCCTGTAATGATGAGATGCCAACTGCCAGGACACATGATATACCCTGTCAATTATCATTACTAGCACTCTACTCCCAATAGGTATCGTATGGGTTCAGGAACCAAGGGGGGAAATATGAGCAGCCCCTCTTAGCATCATTGCTCCCAGTTATTCACTTGGATAAATCCAGCTTCTGCTTGTCTAGAGGTCCTTCTTCTAAAAAGTGGGACACTTTCAGCAGAGCACACACATTCATTTCTTTTATTGTGGTAAAATATATGAAAACAAAGTCTTTCCTTTTAACCATTTTTAAGTATACAGTTCAATGGCTTCAAGTGCATTTCCACTGTTGTAAAACCATTACCATCATCCATCTCCAAAACTTTTCCTTCTTCCCAAACTCTCCATCTATTAAACAGTCACTCCCCATTTCCTCTGCCTGCCAGTCCTTGGAAACCACCATTCTTTCAGTCTCTGTGAATTTAACTATTCTACGTATCTCATATAAATGGAATGATACTGTACTTTTTGTCTGACTTAGCCCAGTGTCTTCAAGGTTCATCCATGTTGTAGCATGTTTCAGAAGTTCATTCCTTTTCAAGGCTGGGTAATATTCCATTGTATGCCTGTATCACATTTTACTTATTCATCCATCAGTGGACACTTGGGGTGTTTCCACCTCCTGTTGCTGTTGAGTCGCTCAGTCGTGTCCAACTCCGCGGCCCCATGGACTCAAGCATGCCAGGCTTCCCTGTCCTTCTCCTAGAGTCTGCTCAAACTCACCCACTTTTTGGCTACATGAATAACGCTGCTAACAAGCCTTGGTGTACAAGTATCAGTTTGAGTCTCTGTTTTCAGTTCTTTTGGGTATATATCCAAAAGCAGAATTGCTGAACATAAGGTAATTGTTTAATTAATTTCCACAGCAGCTGCACTGTTTTACATTCCCGCCAGCAATACCTGGGCCGTGGCAGTGAAAGCCAGAATCCTAACCACAAGGCCACCAGGGAACTCCCAAACATCTTTAAAACTGATTTTTATTTACTCAGTGACACATAAAAATCACCCGCCGAGACTGAAAGCTCAGTGTTCATTCCTGATTCTTAGTGAGAAAAAAAGCTTCAAAATTCTTATAGGATATATTATATTAGGGCTTCCCTGATAGCTCTGTTGGTAAAGAATCCGCCTACAGTGTGGGAGACCTGGGTTTGATCCCTGGGTTGGAAAGATCCACTGGAGAAGGGAAAGGCTACCCACTACAGCATCCTGGCCTGGAGAATTCCATGGATTGTATAGTCCATGGGGTTGCAAAGCATCAGACACAACTGAGCAACTTTCACCTTCATATTAATCCATAATGTTAACATTTCTAGGATGTAAATATGATAACTAGTGACCTATTAGGATAAACTGCATGTACAAATGAAGTTACTTGTAATAAAAGTATTAATCCAAAATGTAAACATTCAGGCTTTCCCTAAAACATTTGTCATTTTCTGTTTTTGTTTTTATATTTACATACTTCCCTGGTGGCTCAGCGGTAAAGAATTCACCTGCCAATGCAGGAGATTCAGGTTCAATCCCTGGGTAGGGAAGATCTGTTGAAGAAAGAAATGGCAACTCACTCCAGAACTCTTACCTGTGAAATTCCATGGACAGAGGGGTCCGGCAGGCTACAGTCCATGGGATCGAAAGAGTCAGACACAACTTAGCCAGTAAACAACAGCCATCTTAATGGGTATGGATGGTATCTCACTGCCGTTTTGACTTGCAATCCTCTGCTCATTTTAAAACTGGGTTGTTTTTGTTGTTGTTGCATGTGGTTCTTTATATATTCTGAATATTATATCAAATATATGATTTACAAGTATGTTTTCCCATTCTGTGGGTTGCCTTTACACTCTGTTGATAGCATCCTTTTTAAAATTTAATGTTTTAAATTTTAGTGAAGTACAATTTGTTGACTTTTTTCCTTTTGTTACCTGTGTTTCTTGGTGTCATAGCTAAGAAATTATTGCTAAATCCAAGGTCATGCAGCCTTTTCTCATGTTTTCTTCTATGAGTTTTATACTTTCAGCTTTTACATTTAGACCTTTGATCCATTTTAATTTTTATAGATGGTGTAAGATAAAGATCCACCTACACTACACTTCCCTCTTTTGTGTGGATACCCAGTTTTACCAGCACTATTTGTTGAAAACATTTTCCTTGGTAAATGGTGAATGGTCTTGGTATCCTCATCAAAAATCATCTGAACGTATGTGTGAGGCTCAATGCCCAGGAACAAACTCACTGCTCTGTGTCTGTCTTCATGCCAGTACCATGCTGTTTTGATTACTGAAGCTGTGTGGTAAGTTTTGAAATCAGAATGTGAGTCCTCCAATTTCATTCTTCTTTTTCAAGATTGTTTTGGCTATTTGGGTTCCCTTGAGATTCCACGTGAATTTTAGTTTGAATTTTTCTATATCTGAAAAGAGAAAGTCATTAAAATTTTGATAAGTTTTTAACTGAATCTGTAGATTGCTTTGGGATTAATCCCATTAAGTTGTGGTTGCTGCCCTGTTACTTTGGGCAAGAAGAATCATCAGCATTCTGGTGTTAGTGAGTGACCCTTATGATTACAAAGTAGGGCTGCTGCTACATAATGGGAGCAGCCAGGAGTACTGCTCCTTAGCATCCCTGTGACCCCCTTAGGTGCCTGTTGGTACTTGCATGCCCAGGTTTACGGGCAGATGGACCAGTGCAGCAGCCCTGGCTGGTCTGAAAAGGACATGTTGTCCAGGTGCTCAGACCTCTCAGAGGTGACAGTATGGGTCACTCCACCAAGTTTGCCACTTATCCCAGCAGAAGTGCTCGCCAAGGATGGTTTTGCTTTGTTCTTTTTTCTCATTCTTTTAGGTGTAAGGTTAAACTGGAGAGTTCTAGTTTCCTGAGGTAGGCTGGCTTGTATCTCCATCAACTTCCATCTTAGAACTGCTTTTGCTGTTAGACCGTTGTTTGCATTTTCACTTGTCTCCCAGTGTCTTCCTCTTTGACTTCCTTAGTGACTCACTGGTTACCAAGTAGCACATTGTTCAGCCTCAGTGTGTTTTCTTGCAGTTTTTTTTTTTTTCCTTGTTTATTTCTAGGCAGAGGCCAGATCTTAATCATTCCCATCACAAAAAAGAAGAGGTAATTATGTGACGATAGAAGTGCCAGCTAAGCCTGTGGTGGTAATAATTGCAAACATAAATATCAAATCAACATACTGCACACCTTAAACTTATGTCAACTAAAAAATTATAACACCTGCTTTTATCATCTGAGCCTAGAATTTCTACTTACTTGGATGTGAAAGTTGGACTGTGAAGAAAGCTGAGTGCCGAAGAATCGATGCTTTTGAACTGTGGTGTTGGAGGAGACTCTTGAGAGTCCCTTGGACTGCAAGGAGATCCAACCAGTCCATTCTGAAGGAGATCAACCCTGGGATTTCTTTGGAAGGAATGATGCTAAAGCTGAAACTCCAGTACTTTGGCCACCTCATGCGAAGAGTTGACTCATTGGAAAAGACTCTGATGCTGGGAGGGATTGGGGGCAGGAGGAGAAGGGGACGACCGAGGATGAGATGGCTGGATGGCATCACGGACTTGATGGACGTGAGTCTGAGTGAACTCCGGGAGATGGTGATGGATAGGGAGGCCTGGCGTGCTGCGATTCATGGGGTCGCAAAGAGTTGGACACGACTGAGCGACTGAACTGAACTGAACTGAACTGAATACCTAATCTTAATATTCACTAGAGACAAAACTATCTCATAAACAGAAGGAACATTATTCTTTTATTCGAAACTTCCACAAGAATTGATCACCATTTTGGAAAATGATGTTTCCAACAGTTACCATCACTCAATTTCTTTGAGTGACCAATAAAACATACCTGTTATCAATACGCATTTAAAAGTTGTAACAGAGCTCTTCAGGAATCATGAATTCAGTCTCTATTTTAAAGTACCAATAGAGTTACCAGTGTGCTATTAAACAATTTTACTTCTTCTATATAGTAGTGTTTAAGAATCCACCTGCCAGTGCAGGAGATACAAGAGACATGGGTTGCACCCCTGGGTTGGGAAGATCCCCTGGAGTAGGACATGGTAACCCACTCCAGTACTGTCACCTGGAAAATTTCATAGATAGAGGAGCTGGTGGGCTAAAGTCCATGGGGCTGCAGAGGAAGACACGACTGAGCAACTGAGTGCACACACACTTGTATACATGAGAAAGCACTTGACTCCTCCATTGTTTCTTAGTGTGGTAGTATCTGGGCATTTACATACTGAAATGCACATTTTATTACAAATTGATTTATTTTGTATTACAATAAAGGCACTGGCTTAATCCTTTCTCAAATTGTGTATATAGGTTTACATTATATATGAATTTTGTTTCAGGATAGTGGTGTAACAGATGTTATAAATGTTCCCATGTTATAATGAGGATCTGCTAAGTCTGATATAGTTGAGAACCGTAATCTCAGAACAAGTTCTTTGGGGGCAGAACATGCCTTATGATATCTATGAGCATGCTTGCACCAAGTTCAGAATATTTAATCTCACCCTGTTGCAGCTTCTGTTTGCCTCTTCAGAAGCCCCTATGAGCTCCTGCATTCTGGAAGTCTCAGTTTGATGCAGTGTCCACCCTAATGCAGGTAACTCAGATAAACATGACTAATCCAAGTCAGAATGGCCTCATTCCCTCTGCTGATCATCAGAGCCAGGCGAGTGACCTGATCCCACTTTTGAGACATGAAGAGGATTCTGTTGATGAGCTTTGAGAAGGGTTTTACACTCATTACAGACACCAAGAAGAAAAGGTTATTTTCTTTCACTGAACATTGTTTATACAATGACACTTGAAATCACAGAAGGGGTTTTTTCATCACAAGTTTTACTCGCACCCCCCCTCCCCAAATTGCTGAGAATGACAGTTTGGGAAAGATAGGAGAAAACCACGATACTTGTTATTTCTGAACCCTCTCTCAACCCATTCCAGAACCTCTGAAGTGTTTGTTACATCCTACAGAGTTGGGTCTTTTCTTATTGTCAGCAGTATGCATGTCTACTGATACAGACCTCTTCATAAGCAGTTGTGTTGCTAAGGAATAGTTACATTGTACACAATCCTGGTGAGAATGCTACATGGGGAAGCTCTAAGTGATTTTCTCTCAGCCATCAGCTCCTATTCAGACCATCTGTGTTATAACTGAGTCCCAGGCTTAGCTGTGTAGGGTTCCTGAGAGACTGATTTATTTTACCTTGACAGTGAGCTATACCGTCTTACTGTCCAATCATGGAAAGCAGAAACATTTCTTGTGCTCTAATTCATCCTTTCATGTCACCACTGCTCAGGTAAATTAATTTAGAAGTGAGCTGTCCTAATCCCTAGCAAAGCCTGGTGATACAACACATATCTTTTCAACACATCTAAGGATGAACTTCAAGAATAAGCAAGGGCTATCTTTTTGGCAAGTTTTACTTAGCGGGCAGAGAAGGCTTCTTTCTGTGGGAATAAGGTTTAAATGTTAAATTTATGAATCTAATAACCCTCCCACTAGGGAGGCTTATTTATGAATCTAATAACCCATTAATCCAAAATGTACTAGCATTGCTTAACCACAACTCACTTTTGACATTTCTCCTTTCTTCTTCTCTGCACTTTTTCTATCAAAATCCTTCACCCTTATCTCCTTTCCTCTTCTCATCTTCCTCATTCTTCATTATTCATAGAAACTGTGTGCTTTGCTGGATGTAGAGAATTACAAACTATTCCCAGTTCTTGATGAGTCTGCAAGCTCCTTCAAATCCTTGCAGTACTCCTCAAGGGCAGTTTTTTTTTTTTTTTTTTTTAGAAAGAATGTACAGGATAGAAGTTTACAAATTAAGCACAGTTTTATCTAAATTTTTTATTTTATTTCAGTCTGTTTGTATTGCCACTTGTTCAAATAGTTCACATAAACCCATTCCATCCGAAAAGGAAATATAAAATGCTTCTAACAGCGTAAGCATAGTTGGCATGGCCTATCCAAAGGTCCTCCAACAGTGTCTGCATGCAAAAAAAAATCTAAATGGAGTTAAGCTACAAACTGGATGTTCTTATTATCTGTGCCGTAAGAAATTTTCAACACCAGTTTGGTTTTAAAAACCCATCAGTCATGGCAAGGAAGACCACTGAGCTGATTTCTGATAACTAAGTTATGTTATCACTGAACATAATGTATCCTACATGATTACTGGCATGCGGAAGACCTTGGGGTAGGGGCTTTTCACAAGTACCACTTGCACAGGGATGGCCAGGCATTCCCAGAGCAGCTGTGCGCTCCTGACTTCCTCCTCTGCTTCTTCCTCACCATGGTACTCAAGGCTCCAAAGCTGAGAGGGCAATGTTCAAACTCACTGAAGGTTTTTACAAAAAAGACTAATGAAGGAGATGTTGTGAGGTACAGCGAAATACTAAAAGTGATGATGATGATGATATCTTGAGTACTTGAGCCTATTTATATTGCCTTGGATTCATTAATTTTGCATGTTAGCCTGCTTTCTATCTCACAGGACACTGTGGAGGATTAAGTGAGATAAAGTATGTGATAGTCTAGTTTGTGTCTGCATAACCAATATATAATATTCCCATCCTCCTCCCCATCCCCAAAGAGGCTAGTCCTTGAACTTTCAGAGTACTCTGTAAAGAAGAAATTAGTATTTCTGTCTGCATCCATGTCAGCATGATTCTAAATTTCTCCCGAGAGTCATTTCTCTTTTGTAAAATAAACTTTATACTATTTGAAATATACGTGAAGCTTCATTTTTGTTCAGGGATTTTAACTTCTCATTGTGAAAAGTTACTTCTGAGGAACTGAAACCCCAGAAGGTAACAGTAACAAAAACATGTTCAGTGTTTTTTTTATTTTAAATGATGGTTCAAAGGCAGATTTGTAGACTTGTATCTCTTCAGGAGATGGAAGGTAAATGCAGCCTCTGAAGGGAACTGTTCTAATTATTGCCTAAAAAAGTAAAGTTATACAACTATATTCAAGGACATAAGACAAGGCACTACATTAAAACTAGGATGACTGAACAGTTAGGGAGAAATAGCTGAAAGAGGAAAGGGAGATAGATTTAAGAATAATCTGAGTTGGGACAAGGATCCATCAGTCCTGGATGCTTCTGTTATCTGAATATCTTGAATCACATGATTTTCTGTTTTACCTTCTATGATGTCTCCACTGAAATTTTAAACCAGCATTCTCACAGAACTAAATAATAGTTATCATTGTGTTGGGATTCAAAATTTCAATCCAGTAACCATCAGGATCTTGAATAAATGCCAGGCCTTTCATTTTACCTGTAAAACAAAATAATTTTCATTATTTGAAAGTGAAAGTGAAGTCGCTCAGTCGTGTCCGACTCTTTGTGACCCCATGGACTGTAGCCTACCAGACTTCTCTGTCCATCGGATTTTCCAGGCAAGGATACTGGAGTGGGTTGCCGTTTCCTTCTCCAGGAGATCTTCCCAACCCAGGGATTGAACTCGGGTCTCCCGCATTGTAGGCAGATGCTTTACCGTCTAAGCTACCACGGAATTATTTGAGAGACCTAAAATATATATATATAAATTTAAAATAACGTTTATTAATTCAAATTTTATTTTGCATTTTAGTTAATTACATTATTTAGTTTATAGTTTTAACTTCAAAAAAATCTATTGGTGTGGCCCAGATGCATGATTTTCAGAATGATACATTTTATCTTCTACACATAGCTGTAAACCAACTATCCTGAAATAAACAGTGGGACAGGTATCTACTTTACCTGCACAATGTAACTTCATGCAACTAGTTGAGTAGTCACAGAAACTGTCTTATTTTAAAGAGGAAAAAGAAAATAGATGCTCAAGGGAGCCGGTAGCATGGGGCATCTAGCCAGCCAAGGGACCCAGATGCTTGGTCATACACTATTCTGTATACCCCAGGCTGTGCCAATCAGATTCTTTCTCCCCGGACCTCATAACTGGACTGAGAGGTGAATAGGTCTAGTAGTAGTGTTGTTTGCCTAAATGGAAAAAGTGTGACCTCAGAAATTTATTTTGGTGCCAAGATGCTGAATTAGTTTGACTCCTATCTCTGACTCCTCTCCTCAATATCAACTTCAGAGGAACACGGATAAAAAATGGGGGTAAAAAAAGTACGATGCCTCTGACATGACAACTGGGGAGAGAAATGGTAGGGGTGCGGTGGTGACTATTTTAACCCACTTTGTGTGGAAGGGGGTGCTTGTGGCCAGACCACAAGGCAGTCCATTGTGGCTGTGGGAGGGTAAACAAGGAGTTTTGCTAGTTTGGCTCCTGCCTCTCCCAGTGCCTTGGGCCTCAGCACCTACTCCCACAGTGCGGGGGGGTTCCAACGACTGGTTCAGATGTCCTCGGGAGTGGTTAAGGGCAGAAAAACAGGTGGGGAGCAACTGATCTCCCAGAGGTTACACCTGCCACACAACCAGGGTTAGGGAAAAATACCAGAAGCGTCTCCTACAAATACTACATCAGGGACAAAGCGGGAAAAGGATATGACTACAGAATGTGAAGTATTTGTCTTAACTCTTATTTTCTCTCTCTGCCCTGCACATGTCCCTGAGATCATTTGGAATCTTAAGAACCAAGGTCTGGTCTTCCCCCATTCACACTGCCTGATGGCAGGAGGAGAAGGGGACGACAGAGCAACTGAACTGATGGTTGGAATAGCTAATAGTTTCAGTAAAAAAAACAAAAACAAACTCCCCCCAATCTCTGAGATCAAAATAATAAGAATTTGAGGAATATAACTATAAAACAAACAGTGGATTATAAATTCTAACTGAAGAACAAATATGAAATCAAAGGACCAAGAACTATTGAAATATGTAAAAAGCAATGAGGAATATTAAATATAACCAATATGAAATAAGAATAAGAAAATATTAAAGAAAGTCAGCAAAAATTAGAAATCAAAACTCTAATGAAGTGACGTGAAAGTTGCTCAGTAGTGTCCGATTTTTTGTGACCCCATGGACTGTAGCCTTCCAGGCTCCTCTGTCCATGGAATTCTCCAGGCAAGAATATTGGATTGGGTAGCCATTCCCTTCTCCAGGGGATCTTCCCAACTCAGGAAGCAAACCCAGGTCTCCCGCACTGCAGGCATATTCCTTACTGTCTGAGCCACCAGGGAAGCCCAAGAATACTGGAGTGGGTAGCCTATCCCTATCTTCCAGGCCCAGGAATCGAACTGGGGTCTCCTGCACTGCAGATGGATTCTTTACCAGCTGAANCAGGTCTCCCGCACTGCAGGCATATTCCTTACTGTCTGAGCCACCAGGGAAGCCCAAGAATACTGGAGTGGGTAGCCTATCCCTATCTTCCAGGCCCAGGAATCGAACTGGGGTCTCCTGCACTGCAGATGGATTCTTTACCAGCTGAACAATATAAAAGGAAGTCAGCAAAAATTAGAAATCAAAATTATAATAGCTGAAATAACACAATAGACGAGAATACCAAAGACGAATATAGGAACAGATACATCTGAGGAAAACTTAGCTAATTGGTATGCCAGTTTGAAGAAATCTCAGAAGGAAATTAAGGACAAAGAAAACAAATACAAAAAGCTTCTAGGACAAAACAGAAGAAAATATACAAAGGAACACAAATCAGCAGATTTTTCAGCAGCAACACTGGATGGGAAAAATAAGACAACAGAGTTGTATTTTCAAGACTGAAGGAAAATAAACCTAAGGTTTTATAGACAACAAAACTGTCATTTATATATATAAAGGCGTGGTTCTGGGGTACATGGAATGCCTCAAGAGTTCTGCCTCACAAACCCTTTGAAAGCAGTTTTGGTTGAGGTACTTTAATAAAGGGACAGAAAAATCCAAAAGATGTTACAGGAAGAGATATATGGAGAAAATATATATACCTTTACATATTTATTATCCTAAAAAAAACAAGCCAAAGAAAAAAGAACAATAAATCAATACTATCCCAGCCTGGGTACAGTAAGATAATGGAGGTGGAAGGAAGCAAGTTCTTGTCTTACTGGGGAGGATGACTTTTGGATATCAAATCTCCTAATTGGGAAAAAAAAAAAGGATGGAAATGAAACAGTGAAATATTCCAAACGAAAATTTTAAAAATAAATTAGGATGGCAAAAATAGATCTAAATAAAATAATTATAATACATGTAAATCCAACAAATCCAGATACATACTATTGTCAAGAGACGTACCTAAATCATAAGGACATGCAAATTTATAAAAGGATGAAAAAGGAAAACCAGACAATTATGAGCTGAACAGACCTGCTGCAGTTACATTAAGAGCAGGAGAGACAGACTTTAAGGAACTTAGTTTTTGGGTGGCTAAATAGACCTGAGAGAGTAAAAGCTGGTGGTCACCGAGAAAAAGGGCAGGGCTGAGGGGTGCAGAGGCGGCCTCGGTCTTTGACGGCTCTCCAGATCCTGCAATTAGTCCCATGTGAAGCCACCCTCGAGTTTGCCTTTCAGTTTCCTAAGATAACTCAATTGCTTCCAATCGTTTCTCTTCTTTCCTTAAGCTGGTTGGAGTAGGATTCAAAGTCACTTGCAACCAAAAGGTTTAACTGCAACAGGACCCTCTGCAAGTGCTTAGTAGATGTCAGAGAGCTAAAGAAGCCTGAGAAAACAAGCAGCAGACTCACCGTCATTAGGCTTCTTCACAAATCTGACTCCCAGCTCTTCAAATCTTTTACAAGCACTGTGAACGTCGGGAACAGCAATTCCAATGTGACCTTAGGTAAAACCGCCCCAGAAGCAAGGCAGAGAGAAAGAAGGAAAAATTACAACAGGGTATCCATGTGCCACAAGTCGCTTCCAAAACTGGTTAATTTCAAAACAAAAGGCATCTGTAAACAGACTGAATCAAGTTGGTTCAAAACCTATAAAATATTAAAGAACAAGAATCTAAGTGGCTGGGTATAATAATTAGTTGCTCTAAGTTATAAATTATTTGACGTAAGCCCAATATTTGCTCATGAATAGTTCAATCTATAAAGAATAACCTACTTAAAAAAACAATATCCATTTATTCATGCTTAATAAGCTAACTGTTGATAATGACTATATACCAGTCCATTTAAACTGATAATCCTGGCATTTGATTGAGATTTTAGATTAAGGCATGTGTATGCTAGCAGAAATTAGGATTATTATTAACCATCATTTTTGGTTTTGTTTCTTTAAAAGTCTACTGGAAATATAGTACTGAGACTGAAAAATGAAACCATGGTGAGAGAATAAATGTAAAGGTTAGACTGACATGATGAAATTATAAATTATACTCGTAAATCAAATTGGGCTTCCCTGGTGGCTCAGATGGTAAAGAATCCGCCTGTAATGCAGGAGACACAAGTTCAGTCCTTGGGTTGGGAAGATGCCCTGGAGAAGGGAATGGTTATCCACTCCAGTATTCTTGCCTGGAGAATTCCACAGACAGAGGAATTAGTCCTCTGTCTCATTCCATAGGGTTATAGTCCATAGAGTCGCAAAGAGTTGGACACAACTTACATGTGGAAAATAAAAAGCCATACTAACAAAAATCTAAAAATTAATGTTTTAGATTACTTATAACCATAAATAGGAACCCAATGCAAAATCACAAAACCATAAAAGTGTATTACACACAAATAGGCATACATACCAAATCCTCGAGGGTCTGAATTGCCACTGTGGTAACTCTGGGTCTCATCATCCTCTGTGCCCCAGTTGCTACAGATGGAGAGAAAGCATAATTCTAAGTGACCTGGAGAACAGAAATTCTGAAAAGAAAGCTGCAACAATCTTTGAAATCTTTCCATGTATATATGCTACTTAATATACTTGGTCTAATCTCTGCTACTGTAAACATTAAGTTTTCAACAACAGAAAGAGCAAATAGGCAAAGAATGATAAACTAGACTAAGGGGACAATAAAACTAGGCATCTGGATAAGAATAAATTGATAATAATAGCAACTACCATTCATTGTGCTATGTACTTTATATTTCATGAAGCCCTCAAAACAGCTGCATGGGTTAGATCTGAGTATTTCCATTTTACAAATGAGACTGCCACTTAGGGAGGTGGTATAACTTGATCAGGGTCACAGAGCTATCATCAGAGGCAAGACTCTGGCCAGGTCTGTCTGACTCCAGGGCTGTTCTGATTCAGAAGACACAGGAAACAGCACACCCTGAAACAAATCTGTTTTGTTAATTTTTAAAGACTGGACAAAAACAGCATAAAGAATAGAACAGAAAGGAGAATGCCTATGACAATCTCAGCTGTAGTATCCAAACATTCATTAGCTACAGTTTGACAAACATCTTGCCATTTCATTATTACATTCTCTGCAAATGATCTCATTTGCCCTACTTGCACCATAAGAACAATACAAAGATTCATGAAAAAATACTCAAAGATATCGTTACAAATGGAAAGTGGTTAGATAAGACCCAGTTTGAATTAAACTGGTAAGGGGGAAAAGTTAAAAAAAAAAAAGCTTCCAAAAAACTGTAGAATATATAAACAAAATAGACTCATACTTACTGTGTCAGTTCAAGTGTTGCTTTTCTAGAGAATACCCATGCTACTTTTTCATCTTTATCTTTTGGGATGTCATTTTTATCCTCATAAGCCAAGAAATAGAGTGAAAATTTCATAGTGGGGAAATCGAGTTTCTGGAGTAGTCTGAAATTAAACAAGCCTGACTCAAATTACAGGAAAAGTCGATTAATACTAAAATCAACATGACAATATTCAAGTTCTACTGAGAATAAGAACAGTACACAGTGAGCCTGTTTTAATAGAAAAAGCAAGGAAAATCAATAAAAAGTCTAATTTAAAAACTTATCTGTCAATATCAGTGAAATTAAAAAAAATTAAATGTAAACTTGTAATTCATCAGTTCTTCAAATACAGTGAAAATTAGCTGGATTTATGGTACCTATTTATAAGTGTCAAAAGATATCTTCAAAAGAAAATTTTTTCAGTGAAAAAGATAATGTCTCACACCTTTCAGATACATGGCATTCGGTTAAACAAAATAAATTTATTGAGTTCTTACTGTGCCAAAATTCCTAAGAAGATAAGTTGAGGATAGGTGTTAAGAGAGGACAAATTAATATCACAGAAGACATGAATGTCAATAATAAAGTGCTTGACAGTATCAAATACTCCAGAAACGTCAGACAGGATTAAGTTTGAGGAGAGGTGAGTAGATACAGAAAGGTCCTGTGAGGGCAGTTTCACCGGCACGCACAGCAGAAGCTGGAGAACGGGAGGTGAGCAAGTGGGGTCTATCTGTACAGACAGTCACAATGATGAGATGGACTGCAAGAGAACGGAGGGCGATGATTATCCTACAACAGAGAAGACTTAAGTTTCTTTCATAGGTTGAAAAGAGCAGTGGAAAAGGAGAGACTGATTGTGAGAGTAAGTGCATGAATTCCGCATCCTGGGGTTCTGAAGAAGATTCAACAAAGCTGTGGCTTCTAAAATGAACTCAGAGTGTGACGTTACTTTGCAAAGAGTAGGGTGGAACGAGGATACACACAGTATAGTTTTCTTTAGATTATGGAAGATTAAATGCTCAAAGATGACCTCATTCAAGAGTTTTGTTCCAAATCTTCTACTTCTTACTGCTATGTAATATGCCTTGGCCCACTAAGATCTACCCATTGACTCATCACAAATAACTCTTATGGAAACGTGTTTATGATGAAGTGTCAAACAATTCAAATACTCCAATCACAAAAAACTATCTCTGCACCTACCAAAGCAAACCGCCTAAGCTCTTACAGACCAATCAAATGGAACACTTGAATCTGTTGTACATTGCTTTTCTCAGCACAGCATTATCTTTCACTATAACATCAAGTTGTACTCCTGTGTTAGTCGCTCAGCAGTGTCCAACTCTTTGCAACCCCATGGAATGTAGCCACCATCCTCCTCTGTCCATGAAATTCTCCAGGCAAGAATACTGGAATGGATCTCCATTTCCTTCTCCAGGGGATCTTCCCAACCCAGGGATCGAACCCGGATCTCCTGCATTGCAGGCAGATTCTTCACCATCTGAGTACTCTATTTGGGGCTCTTTAAAAATAATGTCAATATTGGAGTTGTTTGGACCTGGATTCAAATTCCAAATCTGCCATGTTCCCACTGTGGGATTTGGTACCGTAAGTTAATGCCTTTAAGTTTTGGTTTCTTCCTCTCCATGTAAAATGGAAATATAAGCTATCTCATAAGCCTACTGTGAAGAATGAATGAAAAGAACATATAAAGGGCCTGGCAAATAGTCAAAGTTCAATACATTTGTTTCATTATGTCCTTTAAACCTGTCATGGTGCTTTAGTAGCTAAGTCATGTCCGACTCTTTGTGACCCCATGAACTGCAGACTGCCAGGCTCCTCTGTCCATGGGATTCTCCAGGCAAGTATACTGGAGTGGGTTGCCATTTCCTTCTCCAGGGAATCTTCCCCACCCAGGAATCCAACCCAGGTCTCCTGCATTGCAGGCAGATTCTTTACTGACTGAGCTATGTGCAAAACCACGTTTTATGGAAAGAAAGACAAGAAACTGTTAACAGCAGTTATCTTTGAAGAGAACTAGGAGAGGGAGGCTGTCATTTTTCACTTTGTATTTCTCGGAAGCAGTCAGATTTTCTAAATATAGACATATACTGTATTACTTGACGTTTTATCTTAATGAAGGATATCTAGGCAGTAAATTAAAGATTATTTTATTCTGCATGTATCTATACTACCAGAAATAAATAAAAACCCTCATTTTATTTAGGGAAACAAATCGAGAAAAGCAAATATGTTAAAGGTATCAAATCAGTGAATGTTACTTATTTGGAAAAAGAGAACATATCCTATAAAACGGGACAGATGGTCAACTTTAGGTAAACTCACTAAATTTTCTAAATAATGTGTCTTTATAGCTATATCTTTTCTGAAGAAAACAAGAGGCCAAGAGTGGCCATAACATCAAAATGGTCTGGGCGCGTTAAGGATTTAACCAGCAGCTCTCAGTGAGAAGGGAGTTAAGAGAAAATGCAAGCATTGGTGTCTTGTTGCCCAGTGAACCTGGCTGGGAGAGAGGAGAGGAACCTGATGGAAGCCCTGGCCAGTTAAGCCCAGTCCCAGACTCCTGGCCAACACACTTTTGTGACCTTTGAAGCAAACTTTAATCTATTTTTAAAACAGATCTGAAAACACTGCCTATATTTGCAAAGCTATGTATTTAAACATCACAGGTACCAACAGTTTACTTACGTCATTCCAAGAATTCTCGTATAAAAATCCAGTGACTTCTTAGGATCCTTAATTCGCAGCATGGTCTGCTGCAAGAGAAAATCCTAAGGGGAAACAGTATATATTAAACACCTTTCATTTTTACTTCTTGTTACCAACATTAGCTTTGCTTTCTGTAACAAGATACCAACAGTCCACCAGTGCAATCCCTTAGTCCATCATGGCTTTATTATTGCTTCTGTTCAGTCCATAAAAGCTATGCTCAAATTTGTGTAGCTCGGTCAAAGAGTTGGGTTTTTCAGATTTTTTTCTTCTCTATAGATTTTGTACCAAGTTCTGTAAAACAAGTTCAACAACCCTGCTTATCCTATCCCTATTTCTATTCTATCTAAAATGTTCTTAAGCAGCAATCTGGATCTTAAGAATCCTAAAGAGTTCATACTCATTGATCAAGATATTTCCCTTCTAAAAATCAGAGGAAATAATTAGAAACTTTGATAAAGATTTATGTATAAAGACATTCATCACAGCATTTACATAGTAACTGTGTGCCAAATACTGTTCTAAATGATTTATAGAAATTAACTTACATGATCTTCATAACAACCCTCCTTATGATATATATATATATAATGTATATATAATATATATATTATACCATCCCCATTTTACTATTGAGAAAGTAAGTGGCAAACAGTTTGGTTCCAAATTCCTTGCTTTCAACCACCTTGCTAAACTGCCTCTAACAATGAAGAAATATTTAAATATTTAAATAAATATTTAAATATTTAAATGTTGCTTAGTAGTGAAGTCATATTAGACTCTCTGCAACCCCATGGACTGTAGCCCACCAGGCTACTCTGTCCGTGGGGTTTCGCAGGCAAAAATATTGGAGTGAGTGGCCATTTCCTTCTCTAGGGGATCTTCCTGACCCAGGGATTGAACCTGCATCTCCTGCTTTAACACAGGCATAACAGAATATATGAAAACATTTAAAATGCTGTTTTAGAAGTATGTGGACATACATATGATATTATGACATACATGTTATGTCAATTTTATCTCAATAAAGATGGCAAAAACAGTTTAGAAAATGGAAAGATAACACCACTTTTCTGATTGAGAAGACTTATTAAGATAAATACATTATTTCTAAGAAAACACAAAGTAATATAAATTCCAAAATCATTTAACTTTTAAAAAAAGTCTATATACGGCAAAAAGATTAACAACAACAAAGATTAACATTGAATATATTCAATGTTCAGTTCAGTTGCTACGTCATGTCCGACTCTTTGTGACCCCATGAATCACAGCACGCCAAGCCTCCCTCCCTGTCTATCACCAATTCCCGGAGTTCACCCAAACTCATGTCCATCTAGTTGGTGGTACCATCCAGCCATCTCATCCTCTGTCGTCCCCTTCTCCTCCTGCCCCCAATCCCTCCCAGCATCAGGGTCTTTTCCAATGAGTCAACTCTTCGCATCAGGTGGCCAAAGTACTGGAGTTTCAGCTTTGGCATCAGTTCTTCCAAAGAACACCCAGGGCTGATCTCCTTTAGAATGGACTGGTTGGATCTCCTTGCCATCCAAGGGACTCTCAAGAGTCTTCTCCAACACCACAGTTCAAAAGCATCAGTTCTTCTGCACTCAGCTTTCTTCACAGTCCAACTCTCACATCCATACATGACCATAGGAAAAACCATAACCTTGACTAGACGGACCTTTGTTGGCAAAGTAATGTCTCTGCTTTTGAATATGCTATCTAGGTTGGTCATAACTTTTCTTCCAAGGAGTGTCTTTTAATTTCATGGCTGCAATCACCATCTGCAGTGATTTTGAAGCCCAAAAAATAAAGTCTGACACTGTTTCCCCATCTATTTCCCATGAAGTGATGGGACCAGATGCCATGATCTTCGTTTTCTGAATGTTGAGCTTTAAGCCAACTTTTTCACTCTCCTCTTTCACTTTCATCAAGAGGCTTTTTAGTTCCTCTTCACTTTCTGCCATAAGGGTGGTGTCATCTGCATATCTGAGGTTATTGATATTTCTCCCAGCAATGTTAGTGGATTTATTCATTAAAATAAAGGCATATAAATCCTTTGCTGCCAAAGTATTATTTGGATGATTTTTTTTTTAAAAAGCAGGGTTTGCTTTTTATAAAATGATTTAGTTATTCTATGCTCAGGTAACAGTTTTCTTTTTATCACCAAAATATTCTGTTAACTCTCTGTAACAGAATGTTAAACCACTCTGTTACTTCTGATAAACACTCAAATGATTTTGGAAAAAAGTTTCTTTACAAGTTACTAAAAATCACTGTTTATTGCTATTGTTCTAAAATATTGTTTGAAATAAATATATCTTGTGTCTAAAAAAAGAGTTCAGCCTAAAAGTTGATGTCTTATCTCATGGGACAGCTTTTAACTTTGTCTCTTCCTTTGGTTGTTCAGTTGCTAAGTCATGTCCAACCCTTTTGCAACCCCATGGACTACAGCCTGACAGGCTCCTGTCTTTGGGGTTTCCCAGGCAAGAATACCAGAGTGGGCTGCCATCTCCTTCTCCAGGGGATCTTCCCGACCTAGGGAGCGAATCCTAATTGCCTGCATTGCAGGTGGATTCTTTACCACTGAGCCCCCAGGGATGTCTTTCCCTTATTGTGCTCTAAATTCAGAACAGTAAAAGATGTCTTTTAAGCTCAAAAAGTTTCAGGCTTTCTGGCTTGACTGCTAAGCAACAAAGATTTGCTCCTTTGCCTTACAAAAAGAATAATAGAAATAATCAGTCTTTTGCAGGGCTGGGAGAGGACAATCTCCAAATTTAATTAATTTAAAACTACTGTGCAAAAATTTTAAAGGTACAATCAGGGATGTTTCTAGTACATGTACTATGTGCCTACAATATAATCCTGACAAAACTATAAAAAGTGGAGCCGGGAGTGAACTAAAGGATCAAGGTCAAGGTCCCTCTGAGCACTTCTAACGGACTTTTTGTTTGGTATGAGACGTGAACGTAGGGCTTCACTTTGTATCTATGAATGTCCAATGTCTCCAGTACCATTTGTTCAAAAAATCTATCCTTTCTCCACTGAATTACTTTTGCATCTCTGTGAAAAATTTGTTGGGTTTTTATTAGTGAGTTTATTTCTGGGCTCTATTCTTTTCCACTGATCTATATCAATTTTAACTTAGCACAGCATTTGGCATCATCATAAAGTGGTTTGAGTGAAGTATAGAAACCTTATCTCTCCTTATATCCCTTTACTCTCTCCGATTTATAACTGTCTTAAAATATTTCCACTGCTGGGCTGGGGTGGAATGCTAGGTTTTCCGTATTTCTCCACTGGTAACAACACGAGGGGAAAGACTGTTACTGCCTGGCAAGACGAAATCATCGCTCCCTACTTAGTCTTCTCTGATGCTACCGTAGCACGGGGAGGTTGAGCACCTTATTATAGCCAGTTGGCTGAAGACTAAACTCCCCACTCAGCCTCTGCTGGCAGAGGTGTGGCTGAGGCCACTGTTTTCTCTATGGGGTTTGGTTGTAGCAGAGCACTTGTGGTCTAAAAGTTTTCTGACTTATCAGGAAATACTGTGTATTTCCCGGTCCTGTGGGTAGAGAGAGTAGGCATCCATTCGGCTTTTTTGTGTGTACATCCATCGGCATTTCCAGATCACTAGCTTCTTTAGTTCTAAGTTGGGGCTATATGAGGCAGAGAGAAAACCCAGGAAACTTACTGCCATGATGCTCCTAGGGTTTCAAAGTCCCTACCCAGTCTGCCTTCTTCCCTCTGCTTTTCAGAGTCTTCCTATTTTTGTTTTATATAAGCATATCTCGTTTTACTGCACATCACTTTGTTATGGTTCACAGATACTGGTTGTTTCTTTTTCCCCCCAAAATTGAAGGTCTGTAACAACCCTGTGTCCAGCAAGTCTATCAGTGATACTCTTCCAACAGCATCTGCTCACTTTGTATCCCTGATCACATTTTGGTAATTCTCATAATACTTCAAACTTTTTCATTACATTTGTTATGATGATCTGTGATCAATGATCTTTGATGCTATTACTGTGATTGTTTTGGGGTGCCATGAACCACATCCACATTAGATGACAAACTTAACTGAAAAACATGTGTGTGTTCTGACTACTCCCCTGACAGACCACTGCCCCATCTCTTTCCCCATCCTCAGGCTTCCCTATTCCCTGAGGCACGATACTGAAATTAGATCAATTAACAACTGTGCAACGGTCTCTAAGACTTCAAATGAAAGGAAGAGTTCCACGTCTCTTATTTTAAGTCAAAAGCTAGAAATAATTAAGCTGAGCAAGGAAGGTATGTCAAAACCTAAGGCAGACTGAAAGCTAGGCCTCCTGTACTGAGTTAGCCAAGTTGTGAAGACAAAGTTCTTTAAGGAAGTTAATAGTGCTACTCCGGTGAATACACAAATGATAAGAAAGTAAAACAGCCTTACTGCTGATATGGAGAAAGTTTTAGAGATCTGATAGAAGATCAAACCAGTCACAACATTCCCTCAAGCCAAAGCCTGATCCAGAGCAAGGCTCTCTCTCCCATTCTAGAGGGCAGAGAGAGGTGAGGAAGCTACAGAAGCAAAGTCTGAAGCTATCAGTGGTTGGTTCGTGAAGTTTAAGAAGCTAGTTCCATAACATAAAAGTGCAAGGTAAAGTAGCAAGTGCTGAGGTAGGAGCTGCAGTGAGTTATCCAGAAGATCTAAAATAATGAACGAAGGTGGCTGCACTAAATAGACTTTCAATGTGGATGAAACAGCTTTCTTTTGGAAGAAGATGCCATCTAGGACACTCACAATTGGAGAAAAGTCAATGCCTTTGAAGCTTCAAAGGATAGGCTCATTCTCTTGTAGGAGCAAAAACAGCTAGTTACTTTAAGTTGAAGCCAATGCTCATTACCATTCTGAAAATCCTAGGGTTCTTAAGAATCATGCTGAATCTCCCCTGCCTGTGGTCTTTATAAATGAACAATAAAGCCTGGATGATAGCATATCTGGTTACAACATGGTTTACTGAATATTTTAAGCCCACAGTTGAGACTTACTGCTCAGAAAAAAAATAAGATTCCTTTAATACATTCATTGAAAATGCACTTGGCCGTCTAAGAGCTCTGACGGAGGTGAACAATGAGATTAATTTTGTTTCCATGACTGCTAACATACCATCCATCCTTGCAGTCCATACATCAAGGAGTAATTCTGATTCTCAATACTTACTCTTTAAGAAATACATTTTGAAAAAAAAAAAGGAATACATTTTGTAAGGCTGTAGCTGTCATAGATGATTCCTCTAACGAATTTGGGCAAAGTAAATTGAAAAACTTCTGGAAAGGCTTCACCATTCTAGATGCCATCTAGAACATTTGTGATTCATGGGAAGAGGTCAGAATATCAACATTAATAATAGGAGTTTGAAAGAAGCCGATTGCAACCCTCACATAGGACTCTGAGAGGTTCAAAGCTTCAGTGGAGGAAATAATGGCAGATGTGGTGGAAATAACAAGAGAACTAAAATTAGAAGTGGATCCTGAAGATGTGACCGAATCAGTGCGACCTCGGGATAAAAGTTTCAATCTTGCATTAGCTGAGCTTTCAGAAATTTTTATACTTCTTTGTCTGAATTGTGTGTTCTGGTCTTAATAACAGCGAGGCCAACTCTCCATGGAGCCTATCAACTCTCTCTCCCAATGAATTTTCATATGTGATGCATCACCCCCAGCAAAGGGTCTTCTTCAGGTTCAACTAAGCATTCAGAGTCACAAGACAACTATAGGCTAGAAGGCTATCAGTCAGGAAAACACAGTTTACCAACAGAGCGGTGTTAGGTGTCTCTCTTCAGCAAGAGTTCGGAAAAGAATCTATACAGCTCAGGTGCAGGGAGAAGATCCACATTAGGGCAGGACTGGGCGTCACCCTGGTGTAGTAGCCCTGTGTGTCACAGAAGGCCACTATCTCTGGTAGCAACAACACAGGCACAGCTTTCAGAATTTTCACATGGGACAGTTATAAGAGGCACTGAATTCAGGCAAACCCAAAGCTATATTAGATATTTATAATTCTCCCTTTGCAGATGCAACCTTCCAGTCATTTGTACCAAAAGCAATATTGCCAAGTAGCAAATAGCATTTTCGTGGGAAACAGCTAGAGATAACCAAAGGTCAGATTCTTATCAAGAGAAAAAAGCCTAACTTTACAACTAGGTGTCACATCTCCTATGAATTAGAAATGGATAAAGTTTTGCTTTTTCCTGACTTAAAAAAAAAAAATCACAATTGCCTTCTGTGAAAGTTCATTTTGGAAAAAGAAATGTATTTGAGGGGAAGATTATTTACTATGTGACAGCTGGAGCACATGGTTGATATACAATATGGTATGATACATTTTTTTCTTTATTATCTTTTTTCTACTATTACTTCTCTGATTCAATCTATGTCAGGAAGTCACAGTTGTTCCAGAAAATAATTCAGCCACTTCCTCTACACTTGTTGTCCTATCTAAATTGATTTCATGTGGTTCTTTCCTTCTTCCCACTCAACAGCTAACAACATACTGCAAGTATACTTAATCTATAAATAAGGAAGACAAAAACAGCTAGGAGACACAAAGGAAATTGGTTTTATTTTAAAAATTACCTATGGTTATTTGTAAACATACCTGCACCCAACTACTCTTACAACAAATAAGAGAAACAGGAATATCCTCAAAGCCCTCAGTATCTTGAGGCCTTTCAAATCTCATGAAAAGGGAGAAAAACATACACAAGTATGAAAGAAATATTAATAATTCTTCAGAGGCAATGTGGTTCAAATCCTGGCTCTATCACTGTTACCCTGAGTAAATCATTACTTTTCTTGAACATCAGTTTTCACATCTTTAGAATGGAAATAATAATGGTTTTCAGCTCTTAGGGCTGAGTTGGAACATAAATGGGAAAATGCATGTAAGTGCTTAGCAGAGTGCTGTCTCAGAGTAAGTTACTCCACTTACTATTGCTCTTGTTGTTATTATTATAAAATATACCCCAGAATTTCTACTGCCAACTATTGCTTTTGATTCCCAAGTCTGTATTCCCCTGACCATACCTCTAACCTCAGCTCTGGACTTACATCTTCATCTTTCTACTCAACATTTCCACCTGAGTCAAATATCAAATTAATCACAGCCCAGATAAACACTCCTACTATTAATACATCCCCCTCAGGGAATGTCTCTAGAATCCCTTGTTAGCCCAAGTCAGACATATGGAATCTTCCCAGTTTCTTTCTGCCACTCCTTCTGTAACCCAATCCAAGCGTTGGATTGGATTGGATCACCTGACTGCTCAGGTCCCTCTGGAATCTTTCTCCTTGCCTCTCTAATGATCACTACCACCTTGTTCATATCTTCACTACTTCCTGCCTGGATAACTGTCCAAATCTCCCTGGAGGGGGCTTCCCTGCTGGTCAAGTTGGTCAGGAGTTCGCTTTCCAGGCCAGGTGGTGCAGTTTTGATTCCTGGTTGGGAAGCTAGGACTCCACACGCCTTGCAGCCAAAAGAACCAAAACATAAACACAGAAGCAACATTGTAACAAATTCAATAAAGATTTTGAAAGTGATCCACATTAAAAAAAAAAAAAGCCTCCCAGGTCTGTCTGCTTCTTGTGAGCTTTTCAGTTCAGTTCAGTCGCTCAGTCGTGTCCGACTCTTTGCAACCCCATGAATCACAGCACGCCAGGACAAAGTACTGGAGTTTCAGCTTTAACATCATTCCTTCCAAAGAAATCCCAGGGTTGATCTCCTTCAGAGATTTACATATGCCAATATTTAATTTCATAAAGTAATAGATTTAAGAAACACCCAATGGAGACATGAAAAAATCCATTCTTCTGGGACTTTTGCAGTTAGGACAAACATGTCTAGAATTATACAAATTTCACATCTCTCTACATTCAGAGAGTAGTTTTTATTGCCATGAATAACAGTTCTCTTTGGTGATTAATCCTAGAATTCCTGTATGAATCCTAAAATAATATAAATTGATAATAGTCTTCCAAAGGTTTAGTTTCTTTCTGTCACAACTTTAATCAATCATATTTTTAAATATGAAAGAACAATTTATAATCAACTTTATCCTGTGTTTTTTATTCAAATTATCCTTGATTTTGGTTATAAAAGTCTCATTTCAAGCAAAATTTGAATTTTAGACCATAGCCATGTTTCAACAAATATTATAAAGGACAATAATTTTGTACTCTCAATTATCTTCACAGCCAGGGTAGATTGCAGTAAAAGCAAATGATTAAGAAAGTCTCAAATTTTATCATGGCTAACTTAATTATACTATATTGATGTGGATAATGTCAGATTAAATTTAAAAATTAAGTTTTTTCATAGACACTATTGTTATTACAGATGTTGATAGAGATATGTCAAGGAATATGTACATAATTTTAAAGGGGTTAAATTTTGTTCCTTAAAATATATTATTGCGTCAGGAACCAGCCAGGATATCCCTAGTGTATATTGTAATGTTCCTGTCCTGTCACTTAGATGTAACACACGTTGCATGCTCTTAATGGCAAACACACGGTGTACATTATAGTGTCACTTACAGAGCCTAGGCTAATACTATTGCCTCCTCAAAGGAAATTATTCATATCATCTTAAGCATTGATCTAGAAGATTCTTTGGAGACACGGTCATATTGAGGATGCCTAACTGTTATCAGGCATGTAGCCTGAATTTTTGGATTTAATTAAGATTACAGTAAGCAGTAGGTTGCAATTGTTGCTAAGGTTTCATTAGTTTGGCCTTGCCTTTTGAAAGGAATTATAATGTTCCACCAGTTTAGAAACAAGTATAGATTCTAAGGGTGAGGACTCTGGATCACTCTCAACTGCACCACCTCAAGAGACCCTTTACTCCACACACAGCTTTATTCTACTCTAGGACATTCTCATGGCATTCTTACTGTTTCTCTAATATCCACCTTCCTTTCTTCTGTCCTAATTCTTTTGTACTGATCGTAAGTCAGTAAATCAGCCTCCCTCTCTCTCTTATCCTGCCTTTACTTTTTTTAAAAGACAAACATAATTTCAGTTATGCCGCTATGAATAAAAGTATGATGAATATTACCCCAATATTGAGATATATTGACATTTTAAAAATATTCCCCTTGGATTTATTTTTACATTTTAATTTTTAATTGTGAAAGGAATAAAATATTAAGAAGATCAGAAATATGATATAAAAGCCCATCATCCTAAGCAACTAATATATTTTTGAGTGACCCTGTTAATTTTGTGAGTGTGTGTTTGTGTGTATGTATACAGACAGATCTCACTTTTCATGGTAGTGAGGGACCATAGAAATGGCCATTCAAGCTAAATCATGCAAAACAATCTTAATGATCAATGGAAAAATTTACAAATGTTCCACAGTCTATAAAATTTTTATCCAACTATTATAAACTCTTCTGCTATTAGTTAAAAATAAATGAAGAAATTAAAAGATGAACTATATGTGTGTTCTGTTTGTTTAGTTGTTAAGTTTCCCTGATTTTTGTGACCCCGTGAACTGTAGCCTGCCAGGCTTCTCTGTCCATGGAAATTCTCAGGCAAGAACACTGGAATGGGTTGCTATTTATTTCGCCAAGGGATCTTCCTGACCCAGGGATCAAACCTATGTCTCCTGCATTGCAGGTGGATTCTTACTGCTAAGCCACCAGGGAAACCCATATATATGTGTTTAGTAAACTATAATTTAAAACTTTTGAAATATTGAGAATTAAACACAAATGTTCATGGTGGTGTTATTTAAAAAGAGCCAAAAACTGAAGCAACATAAATGTCCATCAAATGGTGGATGTATAGATAATGTGGTATATCCACACAATGGAATACTATTTAGGAAAGCAGAAGAATGAATTACTGATACATGCTATAATATGGATAAATCTAAAAACCATTATGCTAAGTCAAAGAAGGCAAAGACAAATCACAAGCTGGTTTTAGAAAAGGCAGAGTAAATTGCCAACATTCGCTGGATCATGGAAAAAACAAGAGAGTTCCAGAAAAACATCTATTTCTGCTTTAATGACTACGCCAAAGCCTTTGACTGTGTGGATCACAACAAACTGTGGAAAATTCTGAGAGAGATGGGAATACCAGACCACCTGACCTGCCTCTTGAGAAACCTATATGCAGGTCAGGAAGCAACAGTTAGAACTGGACATGGAACAACAGACTGGTTCCAAATAGGAAAAGGAGTACGTCAAGGCATATATTGTCACCCTGCTTATTTAACTTATATGCAGAGTACATCATGAGAAACGCTGGGCTAGAAGAAGCACAAGCTGGAATCAAGATTGCCGGGAGAAATATCCATAACCTTAGATATGCAGATGACACCAACCTTATGGCAGAAAGTGAAGAGGAACTAAAAAGCCTCTCGATGAAAGTGAAAGAGGAGACTGAAAAAGTTGGCTTAAAGCTCAACATTCAGAAAACGAAGATCATGGCATCCAGTCCCATCACTTCATGGGAAATAGATGGGGAAACAGTGGAAACAGTGTCAGACTTTATTTTGGGGGGCTCCAAAATCACTGCAGATGGTGACTGCAGCCATGAAATTAAAAGACGCTTACTCCTTGGAAGGAAAGCTATGACCAACCTAGATAGCATAGTGAAAAGCAGAGACATTACTTTGTCAACAAAGGTCCGTCTAGTCAAGGCTATGGTTTTACCAGTGGTCATGTATGGATGTGAGAATTGGAATGTGAAGAAAGCTGAGTGCCGAAGAATTGATGCTTTTGAACTGTGGTGTTGGAGAAGACTCTTGAGAGTCCCTTGGACTGCAAGGAGGTCCAACCAGTCCATTCTAAAGGAGATCAGTCCTGGGTGTTCATTGGAAGGACTGATGCTAAAGCTGAAACTCCAGTACTTTGGCCACCTCCTGCGAAGAGTTGACTCACTGGAAAAAACCCTGATGCTGGGAAGGATTGGGGCCAGGAGGAGAAAGGGACAACAGAGGATGAGATGGCTGGATGGCATCACCAACTCTATGGATATGAGTCTGAGTGAACTCTGGGAGATGGTGATGGACAGGGAGGCCTGGCGTGCTGCAATTCATGGGGTCACAAAGAGTCAGACACAACTGAGCGACTGAGGTGATTGACTGATTTATTAAAAATATCCAGAAAAGGCAAGTCTGTGGAGACAGATAATTATTGGTTGCCTAAGGTAGAGATTGAGGGTAACAGGATTATAGTAAATGAACATGAAGGACTTTTGGGGATGAAGGAAAATGTTCTTAAAATTCAAAATGGTGATGGTTCCAAAATTAGTAAATTTACTTTTTAAAAAATGATTGAATTATATACTTGAAATGAACGAATTACATAATGTGATATGATATTTTAAAATATGCTTGTATACCAATAAATATACCAATAAAGTGGTGTATTTAAAACCAATGTCAAGAGCAGTTTGAGTATCAGTTGCCTTCTTCTCATCCGTAAAACTCCTGTATAGAGTAATCATCTTTTCTATGCCTTAGTAAATTGTCATTTTTTTCTCCATTCTAAGTCTGAATAGTTTGCCCAGGAATTTATCCACTATCTGTATTGTGAAATATTTCTGAGCATTCACTTAATGTGAAGGTTTTGGAGGGAGGGAGAGGCCAGTGGGTGCCATCTCATTTCCTCTGGGCTTTCTTGATCCTTTCCTTTCAACCACTTTCCTCATATATGTTATTAACTTTCTTTTTACTAAGTTCCTTTGGTACATATCTAGGCTGTCTCATGTGACCAGTGTTAACACTCCCGTGCTCTGCTATTTTTTTGTGTAACTTCATCACATTTGACTGTAGTTTTACTTTCAGCATTTCTCTCTTCATTTCTGTGTGTGCTGCATTTTCATCTTTATTGACCAGTTTTGTCTTTCCATATTCATTTTTGAAAAATGCACATTAATTTATCACTGGAAGACAATGCAACCATATGCTTTGCTGCCTGTGTGGAATGAAAAACAGATGTGCATTGACTAATCACCAACAGACTTTTGAAGTGGTATGATTGGTTATTGATTACTATGAGTGTTTTTTTGTGGGTGTAGTCATTTCTAAAATGAACAGATAGTGGAGTTTTTAACTTAATATAATAATCCACTGCTAATGTTCTGTAGTGACTGAAATTTGAACTGTAGTTTTGGGGAACTTGTGTCATTTAACTAACTTATGGTCACTAAAATATATTTATGTCAAGATTGTACAAAGCAAGGACTGCCTGAATTTCTGTGTGTTTGGGGAGGGGCACATGTGCCTGTGTGATCAATTTCATATAATTTGTTATGTCAGTTGTCGAATGCATTCAGATTGAAGTAAGCAAAGCCTGAGAAAAAGTGTTTTAAACATAGTAATTTTTCCCCACATATAAAAGAAGTCCAGGGTAGATAATGATTAGGTTTCCAGGATCTTTCTCTTTATAGTTCACTATCCTTCCCAAGGAGCGTTTTATTCTCGACAATATCTCAAGGATTCAAGATGGCTGCTCCATGTGTAGCATGACACTGGAGTATTCAGTTCAGTTCAGTTCAGTCGCTCAGTCGTGTCCAACTCTTTGCGACCCCATGAATCGCAAAGTGGTTTTCCCTACTTTCTTCAATTTAAATCTGAATTTGGCAATAAGGAGTTCATGATCTGAGCCAGTTAGCTCCCTGACTTGTTTTTGCTGACTGTATAGAGCTTCTCCATCTTTGGCTGCAAAGAATATAATCAATTGGATTTCGGTGTTGACCATCTGGTGATGTCCGTGTGTATAGTTTCAGTAAATATTTAATCCAATTTTTGTTTATGGGTGGGGCTGTGTCCCCTCCCTGTTGTATGACCCAAGGCCAAACTATGGTGGAGATAATAAAGATAATGGCAACTTCCTTCAAAAGGTCCCATGCAATCTTTACCTCACTCAGTGCACAAGAAGCTTATACCATAACCAGATCTGCTGCACCCAGAGCCCCTGCCCATGCGGCAGGCCCCTATTGACCTGCACCTTCTCAGGAGGCACTCAAACTCAGTTCTGGCTCAGTCTCTAAGTGATCTCTGGGTCCCGATATGCACAAGGTTTGTTTGACCCCTCTGAGCATCTCTTTTAAAGTAAGGAGTTTGACTCTAAACAGTATTTTGCCTCTCCTATGTCTTACAGGGTCTTCTCCTTTCACCGTACAAAAGATCATAATGAACCAGATTACTCTGATGGTGTGATTAGTCACCTATGGCCAGAAATTATGGAATATGAAGTCTAGTGGGCCTTAAGAAGCACTACTGTTAATAAAGTTGGTGAATGTGATGAAACTTCAGCAGAACTATTCAAATCCTTAAAGGAGGATGCCAGTGTTCATTATGTAAGCAAGTCTGGAAGACCCAGCAGTGGCCACAGAACTAGAAAAGGTCAATCCTTGTCCCAGTTCCCAAGAAAGTGTGAAAGTCATTCAGTAGTGTCCAACTCTTTGCGACCCTATGGACTATACAATCCATAGAATTTTCCAGGCCAGAATACTGGAGTCTGTAGCCTTTCCCTTATCCAGGGGATCTTTCCAACCCAGGCATCGAGCCCAGGTCTTCTGTATTGCAAACGGATTCTTTGCCAGCTTAACCACAAGGGAAGCCCAAGAATATTTGAGTGGGTAGCCTATCCCTTCTTCAGCAGATCTTCCCAACCCAGGAATAGAACTGGGATCTCCTGCACTGCAGGTGGATTCTTAACCAACTGAGCTATAAGGGAATCCTAATTCCCAAGAAAATTAGTACCAAAGAATATTCTATCCATTGGACAGTTGCACTCATCTCCCATGCTAGTAAGATCATGCTTAATATCTTGCATACGAGGTTTCAGCATTATGTGAACCAAGAATTTCCAGATGTCCAAGCTGGGTTTAGAAAAGGAAAAGAAACTAGAAACGAAATTGCCAACATTTTCTGGATTATACAGAAAACAAGGGAATTTCAGAAAAACATCTATCTCTGTTTCATCAGCTGTGCTAAAGCCTTTGACTGTGTGCATCATGACAAATTTTACAAAATTCTAACAGAGATGGGAATACCAGGCCATCTTACCTGCCTTCTGAGAAACCTGTATGCAGGTCAAGAAGCAACAGTTAGAACCCTGTGTGGAACAATTTATTGGCTCAAGATGGAAAAAAAAGAATGACAGGGCTGTCAGCCGTCACCCTGTTTGTTTAACCTATATGTTGAACACATCATCAGCAATGCCGGGCTGTATGAGATACCGGCCAGAATCAAGACAGATGGGAGAAACATCAATAACTTCAGATATGCAGATGATACCACTCTAATGGCAGAAAGCAAAAAGGAACTAAAGAACCTCTTGATGACAGTGAAGGAGGAAAGTGAAAGAGCTGGCTCAAGAATAAATATTAAAAAATCTAAGATCAAGGCATCCAGCCCCATTAGTTCAGTTAGTTCACTCACTCAGTTGTGTCCGACTCTTTGCGACCCCATGAATCGCAGCACGTCAGGCCTGCCTGTCCATCACCATCTCCCGGAGTTCACTCAGACTCACATCCATCGAGTCAGTGATGCCATCCAGCCATCTCATCCTCTTTCATCCCCTTCTTCTCCTGTCCCCAATCCCTCCCAGGATGAAAGTCTTTTCCAATGAGTCAACTCTTCGCATGAGGTGGCCAAAGTACTGGACTTTCACCTTTAGCATCATTTCCTCCAAAGAAATCCCAGGGCTGATCTCCTTCAAAAAGGACTGGTTGGATCTCCTTGCAGTCCAAGGGACTCTCAAGAGTCTTCTCCAACACCACAGTTCAAAACCATCAATTCTTTGGCGCTCAGCCTTCTTCACAGTCCAACTCTCACATCCATACATGACCACCAGAAAAACCATAGCCTTGACTAGACGGACCTTTGTTGGCAAAGTAATGTCTCTGCTTTTCAACATGCTATCTAGATTGGTCATAACTTTTCTTCCAAGGAGTAAGCGTCTTTTAATTTCATGGCTTCAGTCACCATCTGCAGTGATTTTGGAGCCCAAAAAAATAAAGTCTGACACTGTTTCCACTGTTTCCCCATCTATTTCCCACGAAGTGATGGGACCAGATGCCATGATCTTCGTTTTCTGAATGTTGAGCTTTAAGCCAACTTTTTCACTCTCCTCTTTTGCTTTCATCAAGAGGCTCTTTAGTTCCTCTTCACTTTCTGCCATAAGGGTGGTGTCATCTGCATATCTGAGGTTATTGATATTTCTCCTGGCAAGCTTGATTCCAGCTTGTGTTTCTTCTAGTCCAGCGTTTCCATGATGTACTCTGTATATAAGTTAAACAAGCAGGGTGACAATATACAGCCTTGCAGTACTCCTTTCTCTATTTGGAACCAGTCTGGTGTTGCATGTCCAGTTCTAACTGTTGCTTCCTGACTTGCATACAGATTTCTCAAGAGGCAGGTTAGGTGATCTTGTATTCCCATCTCTTTCAGAATTTTCCACAGTTTATTGTGAGGTAGGAAGAAAGGCAAAGACCAAGGGCCGAGTATTTACAGATTCTGTCCCTTTTTAAATGAGCTTCCCTGTAAAATTCTCCTATTGACTTCCACTTGTGTCTCAACAACCAGAAATGTGTCACACGACCAGCTCTGGCTTCACAGCAGTCTAAAAGTTAAGTGTAAGTGAAAGTTGCTCAGTTGTGTCTGACTCCTTGTTACTCCGTGGACAATATTGTCCATGGAATTCTCCAGGCCAGAATCCTGGAGTGTGTAGCCCATTCCCTTCTCCAGGAGATCTTCCTATTTTCCAGGACTCTGAATTTATTTTGACTATATATGGTTACTCTTTAGAAACTAGAATTCTATTAGGAAAAAGAAGGTAGAATGGATATTGAATAGATAAGTAACAATACATCATTATCTTGTAGTTTCACTTTGTTGTTGTATTATTAAGGATTTTCATAATTTAGCTGTTTTTTAAAGCCAATGTTCTTGAATAGTATGTATTTCATTACTCAATAATATATATTTTTATTTTGTAGAGTACCCTTTGTTTATGGTTATTTTCCCCCTTATTTGGAAATTTTCTTAATTTCTGCTTAAAGGATATTGACATTTTATGATCTTCTTAAAATTGTCAATTTGGAAAAATCATTATTTATTAAAGTTAAGTTGTACAAGGGAGAAAGCTGTAGGAAAATGCCCCTCCCAAAATTCCTATCTACCTTCCCTTACTCCTTTGATTAAAATATTTTTCTTCAAACATCAATAGTTATTTAAGATAAAAATATCATTTGATTCCTTTTTAATTTCATTGTTTTTGCTTGCTAGAATTTGGAAAAATTCTATTTATGCTATTTTCCTAGGCAAATATACACTAATTTATATTTAGATTCAATAAAAGGACTGACTTAGGGCTTAACACTAATAATTCTCTTTGTTTTCATGGATTTTATGGATTCCACATAAAGTGAACCCTTTTTCACAAAAAATTGACTGTATGCACAAAATTAGCTATACAGTTTCCAAGAATGGGGGGTATAAAATTTTTTTATACACTAGGGCCCCTAAGTGTAAATCAGGTATTGCATTTTATGTCCACCTTATGAGTATGAATTCAGACTAAAATTGAAGAAAGAAGGGAAAACCACTAGACCATTCAGGTATGACCTAAATCAAATCCCTAAAGATTACACAGTGGAAGTGAAAAATAGATTTAAGGGACTAGATCTGATAGACAGAGTGCCTGAGGAACAATGGATGGAAATTTGTGACACTGTACAGGAGACAGGGAGCAAGACCATCCCCGCAAAAAAGAAATGCGAAAAAGCAAAATGGCTGTCTGAGGAGGCCTTACAAATAGCTGTGCAAAGAAGAGAGGTGAAAAGCAAAGGAGAAAAGGAAAGATATACCCATTTGAATGCAAAGTTCCAAAGAATACCAAGGAGAGATAAGAAAGCCTCCCTCAGTGATCAGTGCAAAGAAATCAAGGAAAACAATAGAATGGGAGAGAACAGACTTTTGAACTCTGTGGGAGAGGAAGAGGGTGGGATGATTTGGGAGAATGGCATTGAAACATGTATACTCCCATGTAAGAAAGAAATCGCCAGTCTAGGTTCGATATAGGATACGGATGCTTGGGGCTGGTGCACTGGGATGATTCAGAGAGATGATATGGGGAGGGTGGTGGGAGAGGGGTTCGGGATTGGGAACTCATGTACACCCATGGTGGATTCATATCAATGTATGGCAAAACCAATACAGTATTGTAAGTAAAATAAAAAATAAAGAGAGGAAAAAAAAAACTAGAGATATCAAGGGAACAGAAATTGTATGGACCTAACACAAGCAGAAGATATTAAGAAGAGGTGGGAAAAATACATAGAAGACCTGTACAAAAAATATCTTAATTACCCAGATAGTCATGATGGTGTGAGCACTCACCTAAAGCCAGACATCCTGGAATGTGAAGTCAAGTGGGCCTTAGGAAGCATCACTATGAACAAAGCTAGTGGAGGTGATAGAATTCCAGTAGAGCTATTAAAATCCTAAAAGATGATGCTGTGAAAGTGCTGCACTCAAAATGCCAGCTCATTTGGAAAACTCAGCAGTGGCCACAGGACTAGAAAAGGTCAGTTTTCATTCCAATCCCAAAGAAAGGGAATGCCAAAGAATGCTCAAACTACCACACAATTGCACTCATTTCACATGCTAGTAAAGTAATGCTCAAAATTCTCCAAGCCAGGCTTCAGCAATACGTGAACTGTGAAATTCTAGATGTACAAGCTGGTTTTAGAAAAGGCAGAGGAACCAGAGATTAAATTGCCAACATCTGCTGGATCATGGAAAAAGCAAGAGAGTTCCAGAAAAACATCTATTTCTGCTTTATTGACTATGCCAAAGCCTTTGACTGTGTGGATCACAATAAACTGTGGAAAATTCTGAAAGAGACGGGAATACCAGGCCACCTGCCCTGCTTCTTGAGAAATCTGTATGCAATTCAGGAAGCAACAGTTAGAACTGGACATGGAACAACAGACTGGTTCCAAATAGGAAAAAGAGTATGTCAGGGCTGTATATTGTCACCCTGCTTATTTAACTTATTTGCAAAGTACATCATGAGAAATGTTGTACTGGATGAAGCACAAGCTGGAATCAAGATTGCCAGGAGAAATATCAATAACCTCAAATATGCAGATGACACCACTCTCATGGCAAAAGCAAAAAAGAACTAAAGAGCCTCTTGATGAAAGTGAAAGAGGAGAGTGAAAAAGTTGGCTTAAAGCTCAACGTTGAGAAAACAAAGATCATGGCATCCAGTCCCATCACTTCAGTGCAAATAGATGGGGAAACAGTGGAAACTGTGGCAGACTTTATTTTGGGGGGTGTCAAAATCATTGAAGATGGTGACTGCAGCCATGAAATTAAAAGACGCTTACTCCTTGGAAGGAAAGTTATGCCCAACCTAGACAACATTTTAAAAGGCAGAGACATTACTTTGCCAACAAAGGTCTGTCTAGTCAAGGCTTTGGTTCTTCCAGTAGTCATGTATAGATGTGAGATTTGGACTCTAAAGAAAGCTGAATGCCAAATTATTAATGTTTCTGAACTATGGTGTTGGAGAAGACTCTTGAGAGTCCCTTGGACTGCAAGGAGATCCAGCCAGTCCATTCTAAAGGAAATCAGTCCTGAATATTCATTGGAAGGACTGATGCTAAAGCCGAAACTCCAATACTTTGGCCACCTGCTGCAAAGTGCTGACTCATTTGAAAAGCCCCTGATGCTGGGAAAGATTGAATGCAAGAGAAGGGGAGGACAGAGGATGAGGTGGTTGGATGGCATCACTGACTCAATGGACATGAGTTTGAGTAAACTCCGGGAGCTGGTGATGGACAGGGATGATGGCGTGCTGCAGTCCATGGGGTCACAAAGAGCAGGACACGACTGAGTGACAGACTGAACTACACTATGCATATGAAACTGTGGTCTCTTCCTGCATGGAGGGAACACTGAGCATGAAGACTCTATCAAGAAACAGCTCCATATAAAACAAACCATGTAGTCGAACACATATGAGTGATTAGGACATCTTCCAGGGTAATTTTTGTCATTTTGACATTCATCACTGACTTGACAGCCTAACCCTGTGTATGGTGCAACTGCCTTGGAAAGTATCCTGCATTACATACAGTGAATTTCCTTTTGAAACTGTGTTAGGAGCTTCCTATGTTAGCTTATATCCTTTTCTCACTGTGATTGGTGGCTACTTGCTGAGTGATGATAATAGTTAAAAATAATTTCAAAATAATGAAGGTGAAAATCTTAAGAATCTTATATGATTTGCAATCTCAAAATCTGAGTCACTTTTATATTTGCCCTTAAAATATGAAACTTTGCAAACTGTGCATTTCTTAGATTAAAATCCTGACAAATTTCCGTTTGCTGCCTCTGCATTCCCTTGGAAAGCACTGACAGAGAAGACCCACTGACTGTGCTGTGCGTCAGGTATCTAGATATATACTGGACAGTAGTAGGCAGGGGTGGCCGTCAAAAATGATTGCATAATTATATGAATTAAATAAGTATGCAGCAATACCTAAGCTGACTCAATTGCACAAGAAAACTAGTTATCAGATTTAATAGAGAAACTAGGGCAGATTTTATTTTTCTTTGTTAAATGATGTTTATCTCTTTATGAAGGGCTTTTAAGGGTTTTCCTCCACGTGAACAGAATCAGACTGGTGGTTTTTCAAGCAAATATTCTTGTTTATATAAAGTTGTTAACAGCTGAGTCTAGAGCTGTATTGCCTGCATTCTAGCCTCAGCCCTGGCACTGTAGTTTGTGACCTTGGTGAATTATTAAATCATTTATGCCTTAGTTTCTCTGTGTACAAAAAATTAAAAGATTAATGATAGAAGCTGCCTCATAAGGTTATGAGGATTGAATAATACATAGTAGAGTAGTGCCATGGAGTTGGATGTAGTCAGTAAATGTTATAATTATTATCACTATTATCACTATTATTAATTTTTATTTTATTGGATTAAAAAACATCAGGAGTAAGCTCTTCATCTTTCTATGGTGAAATTGCTTCCTGGTATGTCTTTCTCTTTCAACATATATCTTCTTGTCCTGGTTGTCTTAAATTATCTACAACATAAATGTATTCCAAGCCTTTCATTTACATCATATGCTCATAGAATTTCAACGGCAAGGGGAATTTTAAAGGGCCTATCTTCCAGTCTCCACTTGGTCACAGCGGGTCAGGAGGACCCCAGCACAGGCCCCTTCTCCTTTTACAACGACTGCTCCACATCCCTTAAGGCTTTGGCAGGAACATCTCAGTTTCTTCCAACTTCTCAAAGGAGAAACATCCCTGAAAGAAAGGGGAGAATCTCTTTGGTGAGTGCCATCTCTCTAGACTCAGGAGAAACCATTTTTTAATGTTTTTTTGTGCTGTTTTTTGTCTTGTTTCTTCTCTCACTGTTGTCTTTAACATATATCAAAATCAGTTTAAAAAGCAAACAAGTGTGAAGATCCCTGGTGTAAAAAATAAATCTAAGCCATTTTCTCTGATCAAACCATGAAAAGTTGCCCCTGAAGAGAGCCAAATGAAACAAGGGATACAGAGACCTTCCATGGACCAGTGTAATAACTCATTTTTGTGCATTTGCAGTGCTTGGGCTTTGCTATGCAGTTCTGCAGGTACAAGCCAAGAGCAGCAGTGTGATTAGATTTTTAATCCCATTAACTCTAATTGCTTCTCAGAAGCTGTGTACTTACAGTATGTGTCTGGTTTCAGAAATGCAGGGGAAAGGGAAAGTGATTAAATGTTTCCTTCAGTCAGGATGGAAAAGGGAAAAGCCAGGAAAACTGCAGAGACAACCAGTTATGGAGAATTACTGGCAGGGGTTTTTAAAGTCTCTATCTATGATGATTAGATTGGCTTTTGGATATAAAGATCCTCCTGACTGCTCTGAAATTTCAGTGTAGGAGGGCTCATGTCCCAGAGTTCATTCCTTGGGATTGGGTTTTGACATTCTTATTGTGTTTTTCATTATTTGCCCACAATTTATTGCACTGAATAGAATGAGTCTCTGAGGTTAAACATCTCCTGTTTCAGAGCATTCAATCCCAGTGACTGTCTGTGTTTCCAAACAAGGTCTATTAAACACGCAGCTGATCTAGTGGAACTGATAAGCACAATTGCTTTAAGGAAATGGAGATGGATTGTAGCTGAGCTTTAGGAAAATAGGAAAGCATAATTGAGTAAATTAAAAATAATTTTAAATCACAATTATAGTAGTGCTTCATTTATTTTTATCCTGCCAGTTGCATGTCACATGATCTGTAATTTGAGAATGCTTCAGTGTAGCAAGGCTTACTGTTTAAAAATTGAGGTTATTAACAGGGAAATCCATTTTACTCTGCAGAATGTCCATTCATTGTGAGACACTAGACTAAAAGTGGAATTGTTTTTTAACTAAGGCAATCACAACCTTGGAGGAGTCAGTAGTTGGTGGAAAGGGAATATGTTAGCATTCCCTTTATGCTATATGTTAGCTGAATGATGAGAGAAGAGAAATGAAACAATGAGTGGAAAAGAAAATGCCAACAACAAAATCCTTCCAACCTAGAGCTTACAGAGCAAGTAGCAAAATGGGAAAAAGAAGAGGGGGATGGGAGAAAAGGTCAAATATGTGAATGTGTCATTTTAGCTCAGCTAGTTGTACTTATGAAAAGGGCATGTGAATGTTTCAAAAATAAGGATCATGGGGCTCCCACCAAGATCAAATTGGACCCACTTTGCAGACCCATGATCTGATGATCATATTATTGGAGGTTTTCAGAATTGTAATGAATCTTGGGAAGGAATGAGCCCTGTTCATTTTGAACTTTCATTTTGAACTTGTGAGTCTCTTGAGAGGACCAGTTCATGAAGACTGAGGATTTGCTTCAAATGTCCTTATGAATCTCAGATTAAAAGCAGCATATATTACTGGGGGAAGCTTAGTATGAATCCTAGCTTCCTTTGACTCTAAGGTAGTTTATGCACGCCTATAAATCAGAGAATTTGGGTCAATATCACTTATCTCAATGGAAGGAGACATAGCGTAATTAATATTTGCAAAATACTTGATAATGAAAGTCAAGTCAGGAGCTTTTATAAAGACTCTATTAGAGAGACTAGGATTGGCTTTATTCCAAGCCTACTTTGAAGCATTTACTGGCATGCTATAACCATTCTCAACCTTTAACTTCTTCAGGCATGGATTAAACTCATTGGCAGGACACTGACTTGTGCCCTTTGAGACACATTATTGCTATTAGAAAGCTTAGTTTAAGTACCATCATTGCATTAGATGGTTGTACTTGCTTAATTAGCATGACATGAATTTGAAGAGTACTTTTAATGTAAAGTATAACAGCACAGCCCCCCTCTCTTGGGCTCTGTGTGGGATTCCATGGAAGTGTTAGCAAACTTGCAATTAGGAGGAGAATATTTTGCATGGAGCAGAGTTAACCCTCACTTCTGGGTGAGAGGATCAGAGACATTAACAATGATGATTGAGTCATTTTGAATTAATTGTCATTTAGAGCTTGTTTCTTCCCTTGGACACAAAGTGACCCACCCAGCATCAAAAGGAGGCATGCCAGATAGCATTTAAACATGTTTCATCTAAATTCATCAGAACAGCATCTAATTAAAGCATCAGAATGTTTCTTAGAGACCTCAATTGATGTCCAGTAAATTTTAGGGTCATGGGATTGCTTTAAATCATTTTAATCACTTTGAGTTTGCATTATCAGTTAATTAAAATAAGAAAAGTAAAAGCAAATAGGAGTAACCTCAGATCTGACATTTCAATTATCCTTTAAACAACTATATATCTATTTACTTATTTTGTATTCTATTTAGAAAACAAGGAAATGAAATAAAATGTGCTATATGTAACAAGGGAATGTAACAATAGCCTTGATCAACTACGTTTCTCTTTTTTTCCATTTTGTCAGGAATAGATATGAGAATTTTTCTGTCCAAGTTTAACAAGTAAGGGCTTGGGAAGGGGACATTGTATCTACCTTCAGATGACTCTGTTTATAAATGTACCAGGTGACCATCTTCATTTCTCTCCCCCTAAAGATATCTTACAGAGTTTTTCTCCACAGAGCAGACTCCAATCTAACATACCTGAAATTTCTATTATTAACTTTGCTGCTTTTTGATTAGTTAGCAAATATAAATATGTCATGGCTAATGGAACACATTAAAATACGTATAATTTAATCATCTACTTTTTCAAAAAATATCATTGAATACTTGCCTGGTAGGAAAGGTAAGGATGGATCACACTTAAGTCTATCAGCCAAAGAATCTTTAATTTACTCAAAGGATTGTAATATGCCCCTAAATATTGATCAGAGGATGAAAATAAACAGTCAAAGACCATGGGAGTTTAAATAGGAAGAAATAGTTTTTTCAGTCTCTCAATGGGAGTGCTATCAGCATCTTGACCAGAATAATATTGTGTTAAGAATCCCTGACATCCTGTCACCCACCAGTCTAATAACAACTTTAAAAACTAAAAGTATCCACTCACTGAACTGAACTGAACTGAACTGATCCACTCATTTCCAAAAGCCATCTAAACAGCCTGAATTGGCCTTCATTGAAAATAAAATATTTCCAGAGATTTTAAAGGAAATCTTTTAGAAGAGATAGATCTTAGACTGAAGATTTGCTTAGAATTTAAAGGGGCTTCCCTGGTGGTTTAGATGGTATAGAATCCACCTTCAATATCGGAGACCTGGATTCGATCCCTGGGTTGGGAAGATCTCCTGGAGAAGGGGATCCAGTATTCTTGCCTGGAGAATCCCATGGACAGAGGAGCCTAGTGGGTTACAGTCCATGGGGTCACAAAGAGTCAGACATGACTGAGCAACTAGCACAGCATTTAAAAGTGGGATGGAAAATCCATGTTCAGTTCAGTTCAGTTGCTCAGTCGTGTCCGACTCTTTGCGACCCCATGAATCGCAGCATGCCAGGCCTCCCTGTCCATCACCATCTCCCGGAGTTCACTCAGACTAATGTCCATCGAGTCAGTAATGCCATCCAGCCATCTCATCCTCTGTCGTCCCCTTCTCCTCCTGCCCCCAATCCCTCCCAGCATCAGAGTCTTTTTCAATGAGTCAACTCCTCGCATGAGGTGGCCAAAGTACTGGAGTTTCAGCTTCAGCATCATTCCTTCCAAAGAAATCCCAGCGGTCTAAGTAAAACCACAGAAATTGTATGTATGATGTGTGATCCATACAGAAGCTTACAAGGGAACATTGTATTGCTGTGTAGGCTTCATTGAGGGCAGTTTTACCTCATTAGCACTGCTTTGTTATTGCTAAATCTGAATTATTTTGGGAGGCAGAAGCATCGCTGTACACGTCTATAACATGAAATTATTAAAACAGTTGATTACCATCATATATTCAAATTTTATTTTGAACCTTCCACAAAAATCTAAAAAAAAAAGCTACATGTCAATGTATGCCAAAACCAATAGAGTACTGTAAAGTAAAATAAAGTAAAATATAAAAAAAAAATAAATAAATAAAAGTAACAAGTTAGCAAGGTCACAGGATATAAGATCAATATAAAAAAAAAGCAATTAAAAGAATTTTCTTGGCCAAGATAAATAAAAAAGGCAATACAATAAAAGAATGCCTTGTTAACATTTCTTGTTATAAGGATGATCCAAGGTTAGTAATTTAATAGAGGTGACTCTAAATGTAGTTCTTAATCTCATTAAATTACATTAAAAATTCACTTTATCAGAAATATTTGTCACTTTCTAGAAGAATTTGTGAGTTAGAATAACCCCAAAATTTCTGTTTCAGAACCAGTTTGTACCAATTTTCTTTCTCACATAAAATCCTAATATAATACCAACCACTCAAAGATACAAACACAAAAAGAATCAATAAAATTTAAGTAATTCATAATCAAAATAGCTCCATACTAGCACTGAATACCTATTTTGTTATTTACATTTCATTTGACAGTTTTTTTTTTTTCCCTTCCTCCTCTCACTTATTCATTCGTTCCTTCACTAAAGCTGCTGGGAATTCACAGTTGACAGTTCTATCACAGATGACAGTAGAATTCACAGTTCTATCATTTCTCTAGCGTTATGTGTTTAGGGAAGAGTACAGTAAAACAAGTAAATAAGATAATTTTAGGTAGACAGCAAGCAATACATGTTGATGAAGACAATAAAGTAAACGTTAATGAAGAATAAAGAAAGGGAAGAGAAAATGTTTACAGTGGGTGGTCAGAGATGGCAGGTCTAAGGAAGAGATATGTGAGCAGATTCCTTAAGATAAATGAGTCATGCATACAGAGGTCTTGATTAAGAGAATTCCAGGTAAAGGTATAAGTTATAGCACAGGCCCTAAGGCAGATATAGGGTGGATTTAGGAACCTGATGGAACAAAGGCCAGCTTGGTTGAAGCAGAGCAAAGAAGAGTACATGTGGAACCAGAAGGAAGCCGATCCTATGTCATGTAGGATTTTGTAACTGATAGTAAGTTGTTTTTTTTTGTTTGTTTGTTTTTGTTTTTTTACTGTGTTTTTAAATCAACAGGAAGTCCTTGAGGACTTTTAAGCAGAGATAATTAATTGGCAATGATTCTGGCTACTCTAAGGAAAATGGAAACAAGAGTTTGTTGTTCAGTCTCTAAGTCATGTTTGACTCTTTGAGACCCCATGGACTGCAGCCCACCTGGAAGCAAAAGTGATGAGAGGCAGTCACAACTGTACAGAAGAAGAGATGGTCTGCTTAGGAAGAAGAGATGGTCTGCTCAGGATATATTTTCAGAATAGATTTGACAAAACTTGCAGATGTGGATGTAGGAACGGATGTAGAGGAATAAAGATGACTGACATGTTTATGTTCTGAGGACTTAAGTGGGTTGGGGTAAGGGTGGAGTATTAGCCACTGTAATTTGATTCTACACATATGCTAACTCTAAACATACAGATAAAAATTAATTGGTGCTTAAATTTTTACTACTGCAACTATTTTAGATCAGTATCATTTAAAATTATATTGCTAACATTTTCAAATATTTAATTGTGTTACTGGTCATTTGTCATTCTGTTAATTTATAGGCAGATTGTACTTCTCATATAGTAATATAGAAGAATGTAATAATCAGTAAAAATTAGAGTTGAAATTCTGTTTGATATAGTATTAAGGCCATCTAAGCTATACTTTTTAAAAAAGAAACTCAACAATGTATGCTTAAATACGGATATCTGTATTGATACTGTCACACTAAAACACTTGTATCTTGATTACCACAAATAGGTTTTAAATGATTTTTAATAAAGAGTAAAGCTTACCTACTAAAACTCATTAACGAGTGAGTTGAGAGGTTTGGTCCTGATGTCCTTTTACTATTTTTTCTCCTATGTGACTGCTCATCTGTGACTCTACAACTGTCAGCCTTCTTTCCACATGTCCACCTGCATAAGCCAATTGGACTGAGCGAATCTTTTGACGCCTCTTATTTAGCTGTGTTTGTATATATATTTAGTGTTCAAATATATTTCAGAAGTATTGGACAATATTTTCGAGTAAGTTAAGCTTATCTCAGGCAGCCGTCATGCTCAGTCACTGAACAAGTCACAGCTTGTTCAGTCTCTCAGTTGTGTCTGACTCTGTAACCCCATGGACTGCAGCACACCAGGCTTCCCTGTCCATCACCATCTCCCAGAGCTTGCTCAAATTCATGAAAATTAATAATTGAATAAAAAGCACCATTAAAATGTGGTCAGTCAGTTCAGTCACTCAGTTGTGTCCGACTCTTTGCGACCCCATGAATTGCAGCACGCCAGGCCTCCCTGTCCATCCCCAACTCCCAGAGTTCACCCAAACTCATGTGCATCGAGTCGGTGATGCCATCCAGCCATCTCATCTTCTGTCATCTCCTTCTCCTCCTGCCTTCAATCTTTCCCAGCATCAGAGTCTTTTCCAATGAGTTAACTCTTCACATCAGGTGGCCAAAGTACCGGGGCTTCAGCTTCAGCATCAGTCCCTCCAATGAATGTTCAGTATTGATTTCCTTTAGAATTGACTGGTTTGATCTCCATGCAGCCCAAGGGACTATCAAGCGTCTTCTCCAAATTCACAGTTCAAAAGCATCAGTTCTTCCGCTCTCAGTCTTCTTTGTGACTACTAGAAACACCAAAGCTTTGACTGTCCTTCAGCTGTGCCCTATGATTTATTCAGTTTTGCAATTTCACATAGACAGAAATGGTTGGATTAGGCTTTTATCAACAGTAAAAATAAAAGGCAGTATAGGGCTTCACTGATACTCAACGATGACAGATTTATATAAATGGCTACTGTGTTCCCAGAAATCTCATCATTTTGCATTCTACACAAAATGACTTAACATAGCATCACAGGTCTCTGCTTTATTAATATTTGGTGTTTACATATCTTACTTTCTTGAAAGTACATTTTTAAATTGGCATAAATAACTTCAGATGTGTAGAACTCAAGGAAAGGATATAAGGTACATTGTTAAAGAGAAAGATCCCTCTTCTTGCTGATGAGATTGTTCAGTTAATTCTTTATTTAGAAGTCAGATAATATAGTGCATACAGCATAGCAGATGTTCAGGGTTGTATCTTTGACCTTAGATTCACTCAGAAAGAAGATACATTAATATGAACATCTCAGCGTCTTTACCTTTCCATTGGTAGTTGTCAAAATCTGATAACTGAAACAGTGGGAAGAGAAAAACCATTTCATAATCTTTGTTAAGAAAACATTAAAAATAAATAAAGTGAAATGTTTCCATACACCCTATGGCAAATTTTCATGAAAGACAGACCCACTGTTGAGTTAAACTTTACCCAAATTTAAGAAAAACAGATTGCTTTCACATATTTGAAATCACCTTTGGTGGGAAATTTTCTAGAATTATGTGAAATGAAATTAGCTCAAAGCATCTTTGATGAACTACTTATTCCATATAGAGCCTTTAAAGCACAAAGTTCAGTTCAGTTCAGTTCAGTTCAGTCGCTCCGTCGTGTCCGACTCTTTGAGACCCTATGAATCGCAGCACACCAGGCCTCCCTGTCCATCACCAACTCCCAGAGCTTGCTCAAATACATGCCCAAGAAAAGAAAGTCTGTCACTCTTTCGCCATCTATTTTCCGTGAAGTGATGGGACCAGATGCTGTGATCTGGTTGAATGTTGAATTTTAAACCATCTTTTTCACTCTCCTCTTTCACCTTCATCAAGAGGTTCTTTGGTTCCTCTTCAGTTTCTGACGTAAGGGTGGTGACATCTGCACATCTGAGGTTATTGATTTCTTTCCCAGTAGTTTTGATTCTAGCTTGTGCTTAGGGCTTCCCTGGTAGCTCAGATGGTAAAGCGTCTGCCTACAATGTGGGAGACCCGGGTTTGATCCCTGGGTCGGGAAGATCCCCTGGAGAAGGAAATGGCAACCAACTCCAGTATTCTTGCCTGGTAGGCCCCTCAGTCCATGGTGTCACAAAGAGATGGACAGAACTGAGCGACTTCACTTTTACTTTCATTTTGTGCTTCATCCAGCCCAGCATTTTGCGTGATGTACTCTGCATGTAAGTTAAATAAGCAAGATGACAATATAGAGCCTTGATGTACTCCTTTCCCTTTCAACCAGTCTCTTGTTCCATTGCTTTTTGACCTGCATACAGATTTCTCAGGAGGCAGGTAAGGTGGTCTGGTATTCCCATCTTGATAGCTTATGGTGAACGGTGTTGGATTCGTGATCTCCCAAGAAGATTTAGCTTCAAGATCAAGATTTAGCTTGATCACTCAAGAGCTTTTGCATAGCTGAGTTTTATTAGAGTGAAAAAGGGACAGAGAAAGCTTCTGACATAGACATCAGAAGGGGGACAGAGAGAGCCCCACTCACTAGTCTTAGCAAGGAAGCTACATACTTTTCACTTGGTTGCTAACAATAAATCAAAAGAATGTCTCAAGGTTGTATAGGTCTTACCAGACCCACTCCCATAATAGACATTTTAAGATGACAGGATTAGTCAGAAGTTTCTCAAGAAGGATAAACAAGTCCTCAAGCAGGATACACTGTTGTTATATAGTCATTGGTACAGAGTATAAGGAAAAATATATCTTTGAGCAAGATGAATGTTTTTTCTATGCAATCATCAGCTCTGGGCTTAAAGAAAAAAATGTTTGTCCTTTTCTCCTTCTTGAGAACTCCAGACCCCTTTCTCCTCCTTGGGGACCCCAGACTTCTCAACCTACCTAAGAATGGACTCTCTCAATCTCTTGAAGAATTTTCCACAGTTTGTTGTGATCCTTACCGTCAAAGGCTTTAGCATAGTCAATCAAGCCAAAGTTGATGTTGTTCTGGAATTCTCTTACTTTTTCTGTGATCCAGCGGATGTTGGCAATTTGATCTCTGGTTCCTCTGCCTGTTCTAAAACCAGCTTGAACATCAGAAAGTTCTTGGTTCATGTTATTGAAGCCTAGCCTGGAGTATTTTGAGTATTATTTTGCTGGTGTGTGAGATGAGTGCAATTGTGTGGTAGTTTGAACATTCTTTGGCATTGCCTTTCTTTGAGATTGGAATGAAAACTGACCTTTTCCAGTCCTATAGCTGTATTTTGCTTTATTTTTTATATAGTAGTTGGTATATGTCAATCCCAATTGATGATTGCATGTTTTTTAAAAATCTGACAAAAATAAGTACAGTCAGATAAGTGAGTATAGAAGTTTTCCTCAAAAGATTATATTTAGTGACATTTACGATAATCTCTCAGTTGGGTTTCTAGAATCCAAGGAGTATATATATGAAGTCTAAATACATCGATGGAGGCATTAGAACTGTATGAAAATAAAATGAGCTACTTAGGAACTAATGAGTTCTTTAAGCTGTATTTTGCTTTATTTTTTATATAGTAGTTGGTATATGTCAATCCCAATTGATGATTGCATGTTTTTTAAAAATCTGACAAAAATAAGTACAGTCAGATAAGTGAGTATAGAAGTTTTCCTCAAAAGATTATATTTAGTGACATTTACGATAATCTCTCAGTTGGGTTTCTAGAATCCAAGGAGTATATATATGAAGTCTAAATACATCGATGGAGGCATTAGAACTGTATGAAAATAAAATGAGCTACTTAGGAACTAATGAGTTCTTTACCAACAAAGGAGTTCCAAAGGAGGCTCAACCATGACTTGGAGAACATGCTTTAGAGATCCTCCTAATGTGAAGAAATATTCCCAATTCTGAGCCTTTTAGATTTAAAGTTTCAAAATCTTTAACATCAAATCAATGTTCTTTTATATATATATAATTGAATATGTAAAATAATAAAGAACTTATGAACATGATGAATTTAAACATCATCAAAAAGAATTATGTGAAAAACCATGCAGAACACATACACAAAATCAGTTCCTTTAAGATCCTGAAGTAGTTAAACAATAAACCAGCTTATAAAGGGCAAGAGAATTCTTTCTTTCCTGATGATCACCATGTGCTGTGTGCTTCAACCACTTTCCCCACAGACTCCCAATATCTCATTTACCATACAATAACAAGATATTAAGGCCTGAAAGAAACTTACTAGTTATTTGTTACAAAGTCTTTTCACATATAAGGGAATATCTTTTCACATATAAGGAAATATCTGGATGTATTTTGCCACAACGTTCCTTTATACTAAATGTCCTCTGTTTTCAAAAGTATATGTAAATCACATTGGACTTAGTTAACTCTTTAAGATAAGAAAATTAATTTTAATATTTCCATTCTTTTCTAAAGAAGATGGATAGTGTGTGTGAATATTTTTAACTGACAGAAACAAAACACACAAGATGTTATAATAACAACATTCACAAGACTGATCAACATCCAACTTTTTGTTATTTATAAGGTGGTTTAATTTTTTAAATGCCAGATTAAGGGTCTGAGCTATCAGAATAGTTAATTTGAATCTAAGCAGAGGCAGTTAAACAACCTATGCTACCAAATGGATAAATGGTTTCAAAATTAGAGGAATGATACTTGCCAAAGGTAATACATATCACTCAGTTTCAGAGGAACTTAAATAAAGGAGTTTGTGATGGACAGGGAGGCCTGGAGTGCTTCAATTCATGGGGTCGCAAAGAGTCAGACATGACTGAGCCACTGAACTGAACTGAATGAGATGTATGCCAACAGCAGTTTGAACGTGGCTTTGATGAGAAAAAAATGAAGTATTTGCCCAACTGAGACAATCACAGAGGTGAGAGGATGGGGTTAATTCCATCTAAACTCAAAATTCTGACACCTTGACCAAGTATTTAATGAGATTGGGGGAACAATGTTCATTATATAATGTAAATTTATTTGCATCTAATATTCACTAACTACAGACACATGTACCTCTATAAGAAAATATTATATAAGAGCTATAGATTTATTTTTCTTTCATAAAGCAGTTTGTTTTACAATATAACCCTGACATTTTGTTGTTGTTGTTGTTTTCTTTCTTTCTTTCTTTTTTTCTTTCTTCTTTTTTTTTTTAGAGCTTCCATTTTACTTTATTTTACTTTACAGTACTCTATTGGTTTTGNGTGCACACAGTTGTTGCATACTTCTCTAACTTCATCTTTTGTCATTACTCCACTAAACTGGTCTTCTTAAATGGTTCTGACTTTATACTCTTAGCAGTTAAAAAAAAAAAAAAAAAGCACGCACCCACCATAAATGTGTGTGTGTATATATATATATATCTTTTTAAAATTATACACAGAAAAATACTAAAAAGTATTTAAAATATATTTGCCAAACAAAAATCTTCTCAGGATGAGAAAAACGAACCAAGTGGGAATGTTCATATTTTCTCTGAGAATCCCACTGATGGCTTTGTGTCCCTCACCATTAACTCCCACTGCCTTATAACTTCAGTCTCATTGTATACTTGCAGGTCCCTGCATCGGTTCTCTATTGTCACTATGCTTTTATATAAACTACAGTTCTCTCTGCCGAGAAAAGCCATTCATCCATCTAGCCACTGTCCTTATTCTTTCCTTTCCGTTTTTCTTCCCTCAATCCCTGCACCCAGTTCTGCCTAGCTATCTCCTTTGTATTCAGTAAAACCCAACATAAATGTCACCAGTATGCTTGCCTTGAGAACCCCATGAACAGTAAGAAAAGGCAAAAAGATAGGACACTGAAAGATGAACTCTCCAGGTCGGTAAATGCCCAATATGCCACTGGAGGTCAAGGGAGAAATAACTCCAGAAAGAATGAAGAGACAGAACCAAAGCAAAAACAACACCCAGTTGTGGATATGACTGGTGATGGAAGTAAAGTCCAATGCTGTAAAGAACAATATCGCATAGGAACCTGGAATGTTAGGTCCATGAATCATGGCAAATTGGAAGTGGTCAAACAGGAGATTACTGTGGGCAAGAATCCCTTAGAAGAAATGGAGAAGCCATCACAGTCAACGAATAGTCTGAAATGCAGGACTTGGATGCAATCTCAAAAATGACAGAATGATCTCTGTTCGTTTCCAAAGCAAACCATTCAATATCACAGTAATCCAAGTCTATTTCCCGACCAGTAATGCTGAAGAAGCTGAAGTTGAACAGTTCTATGAAGACCTACAAGACCTTCTAGAACTAACACCCCCAAAAGATATCCTTTTCATTATAGGGAATGGAATGCAAAAGTAGGAAGTCAAGGAACACCTGGAGTAACAGGCAAATCTGGCCTTGGAGTACAGAATGAAGCAGGGCAAAGGCTAATACAGTTTTGCCAAGAGAAAGCACTGGTCATAGCAAACACCCTCTTCCAACAACACAAGAGAAGACTCTACACTTGGACATCACCAGATGGTCAATACTGAAATCAGATTGATTAAATTCTTTGCAGCCAAAGATGGAGAAGCTCTATACAGTCCACAAAAATTAGACCAGGAGCTGACTGTGGCTCAGATCATGAACTCCTTATT
>SJYX01000411.1:67566-90046 GCA_006410675.1 Oreotragus oreotragus | reverse complement strand
ACAGCATACTAAAAAGCAGAGCCATTACTTTGCCAACAAAGGTCTGTCTAGTCAAAGCTATGGTTTTTCCAGTAGTCATGTATGGATGTGAGAGTAGGACTATAAAGAAAGCTGAGCACCGAAGAACGGATGCTTTAGAACTGTGGTGTTGGAGAAGACTCTTGAGTCTCTTGGACTGCAAGGAGATCCAACCAGTCCATCCTAAAGGAGATCAGTCCTGAATATTCAGTGGAAGGACTGACGCTGAAGCTGAAACTCCAATACTTTGGCCATCTGATGCAAAGTATTTGCATTTGATTCATTGGAAAAGACCCTGATGCTGGGAAAGATTGAAGGCGGGAGAAGAAGGGAACGACAGAGGATGAGATGGCTGGATGGCATCACCGACTTGATGGACATGAGTTTGAGTGAACTCCGGGAGTTGGTGATGGACAGGGAGGGCTGGCGTGCTGCAGTCTATGGGGTCGCAAAGAGTTGGACAGGACTGAGCAACTGAACTAAACTGAAGCGTCACCAACACTAAAAGTATTCCCTAACCTCCTCACCAACCACTCAGAAGGGAAGGGACATCAAGTAACTATATCAAAGAAGACTGACAGAGACAGTAAGAAGGATGTCAGGAGATCACTACTTGGGGATAAAAGCATTGGCTTTTTGAAGCAAGTTAGTAAGTCTGCCCGGGATGTGGTATAGCTGTATATTCTTTGGTCTGCCTCTATGACAAAGATGTAAATGATCAACAAACAAGTTGACCTTCTACCATGGCTCTCTCCTTTCCAAACCAGGTCCTCATCACTTTTCTCACCTTTTAGGGGTCCTCATCATCTCTATGCTTAGATCTCTCCAATCTATTCTATAAAATGATTTGAATCCCTCACTGGTTCCCCACTAACTATATGAAATCCAATTTTCTTAGCAGTGACGCTCTAGGCTCTCTCCAAGATCTGGCTTCAACCTACCATTCCTATCTTCTCTACCACTGCTTAAATAACTTGAACCAAAAACACATAACTCATTTCTCCAGAACACGTTTCACGCTGCATCGTTCTGTCACCTCACCAGTTTTGCTCAGCCGTCTCCTCCACCTAGAAGCCCTCCCATGCAACCATCTCCTGTGTGATGCTGGGATCCCATCTATCTTTTAAGGTCTAGGGTCACCCCCACCTTCTGCTTGACGCACTCCCTGATATCCACAGTTGAAATACAACCGTGAATTGTATTGCTTTCCATAGTTTAGATATCATAGATACATTTTATCCTTATAGCAGGTTTGTTTCTGCTGCTTTTACAAACTCGGTCCACATGTCCTGCTAAGATCATTATGGCCAAAAGATATTTGAATCAGAGATTCAAATATAGGTCTTCAGCCTCCAAATACCCTGATTATACATCATACTATAGATGCTACTCACCTGCAGCCGACATCCTGGAGTGTGAAGTCAAGTGGGCCTTAGGAGGCATTATTACAAACAAAGATGGCAGCAATGGAACTCTAGCTGAGCTATTACAAATCCAAAAAGATGATGCTGTTAAAATGATGCACTCAAAATGTCAGCAAATCTGGAAAACTCAGCAGTGGCCACAGAACTGGAAAAGGTGAGTTTTCATTCCAATCCCCAAGAAGGGCAATGCCAAAGAATTTTCAAACCACCATACAATTACGCTCATTTCACATGCTAGCAACGTTATGCTCAAAATCCTTCAAGATAGGCTTCAGCAGTACCCCCAAGAACTTTGAGATGTACCAGCTGGGTTTAGAAAAGGCAGAGAAACCAGAGATCAAATTGCCAACAATCACTGGATCATGGAAAAAGCAAGGGAATTCCAGAAAAAAAATCCATCCACTTCTGTTTCATTGACTACACTAAAGCCTTTCACTATGTGGATCACAAAAAACTGTGGAAAATTCTTAGAGATGGGAATACCAGACCACCTAACCTGACTCCTGGGAAACTTGTGTGTGGGTCAAGAAGCAACAGTTAGAATGGGACATGGAAAAACAGACTGGTTCCAAATTGGGAAAGGAGTACAACAAGGCTGTATATTGTCACTCTGCCTAGTTAATTTCTATGCAGAGTACATCATGTCAAATGCCAGGCTAGATGAACCCCAAGTTGGAATCAAGATTGCTGGGAGAAATATTAACAAACTCAGATATGTAGATAATACCATTCTAGTGGCAGAAAGTGAAAAAGAACTAAAGAGCTTCTTGATGTGGATGAAAAAGAGGAGAGTGAAAAAGCTGACTTGAAACTCAACGTTCAAAAAACTAACACCATGGCATCTGGTCCCATCAGTTCAGTTCAGTTCAGTTCAGTTGCTCAGTTGTGTCCGACTCTTTGTGACCCCATGAATCACGGCACGCCAGGCCTCCCTGTCCATCACCATCTCCCGGANACTTGAAACTCAACGTTCAAAAAACTAACACCATGGCATCTGGTCCCATCAGTTCAGTTCAGTTCAGTTCAGTTGCTCAGTTGTGTCCGACTCTTTGTGACCCCATGAATCACGGCACGCCAGGCCTCCCTGTCCATCACCATCTCCCGGAGTTCACTCATACTCATGTCCATTGAGTCAGTGATGCCATCCAGCCATCTCATCCTCTGTCATCCCCTTTTCCTCCAGCCCCCAGTCCCTCCCAGCATCAGTCTTTTCCAATGAGTCAACTCTTCGCATGAGGTGGCCAAAGTACTGGAGTTTCAGTTTTGGCATAATTCCTTCCAAAGAACACCCTGGGCTGATCTCCTTTAGAACGGACTGGTTGGATCTCCTTGCAGTCCAAGGGACTCTCAAGAGTCTTCTCCAACACCACAGTTCAAAAGCATCAATTCTTCGGTACTCAGCTTTCTTACTTCTCGGCAAACAGAAGGTGACAAAGTGGAAGCAGTGGCAGATTTTATTTTCTTGGGCTCCAAAATCACTCTGGACAGTGACTGACTGCAGCCATGAAAATAAGACATTTCCTTGGAAGGAAAGCTATGACAAACCTGGTGCATGCTAAGTCACTTCAACATGTCCAGCTCTTTGCAATGCTATGGACGGTAGCCCACCAGGCTCTTCTGTCCATGGGATTCTCCAGGCAAGAATACTGGAATGGGTTGCCATGCCCTTCTGCAGGGCACCTTCCTGACCCAGGGAATGAACCCATGTCTTTTTATGACTCTTGCACTGGCAGGCAGGTTCTTTGCCACTAGTGCCACAAACCTAGACACCGTATTAAATAGCAGATACATCACTTTGCCAACAAAGGTCTGTATAGTCAAAGCTGTGGGTTTTCCATAGTAGTCACATACGGCTGTGAGAGTTGGACTATAAAGAAGGCTGTGTTGAAGAACTGATGTTTTCAAACTGTGGTGCTGGAGAAGACGTGAGAGTTCCTTGGACAGCAAGGAGATCAAATCAGTCAATGCTAAAGGAAACCAATCCTGAATATTCACTGGAAGGATTGATGCTGAAGCTCATGCTCCAATACTTTGGCCACATGATGGGAGGAGCTGACTCTCTGGAAAAGACCTTGATGCTGGGGAAGACTGAATGCAAAGGAGAAGTGTGTGGCAGAGGATAAGATAATTAGATAGCATCAACAGCTTAATGGACATAAATTTGGGCAAACTCTGGGAGATAGCAGAGGATAAGGAAGCCTGGTGTGCAGTAGTCCATGGGGTTGGAAAGAGTCAGACACGATTTGGCGACTGAACAACAAGAGATGCAACCCTTGAAAATCTGTATCTTCTGTGCCCCCACAGTGCTTTATAATTCCAATATATATAATCCCAGTCCCACCTTATGCTACAGTTTGTGTATGTTTGGTGCAGGAAGGAACTTCATCTTTTTGTTCATTTCAGTATCCCCCAAGGTACCTATCATGCTCTTTACATATATCACATGATCAATGATCGCTGAATTTATGCTTTCCTTGTGTCAAGTTTCAAAACACTATAGTCAGTATCTAGAAGCAGAACAGGATGGAGACTAGAGTGTGGGCTCTCCCTAGGCAAATTACTCAGCCCCACTGTGCCATTGTCTACTCATATGTAACATGGAAATGAGTATGCCTTCCCCACACAGTTGTGAGGATTAAATGAAGTAATGTACTTAACAATGGAGAAGGGGATGGCAATCCACTCCAGTCTTATTGCCTTGAGAATCCCATGGACGGAGAAGACTGGTGGGGTACAGTCCATGGGGTCGCAAAGAGTTGGACATGACTGAGCAACTAGGCACACACACTTAACAAACCAGGGCCTGGCACAACTCAACACATACCAGCTGCTATTAAAATTACACAGTCCATTTTATGTCCCCCATATGGCACCTCAAGAAGGAAAATGACCAATTCCCCAAAATAAGTCCTTCAAATCAAGAGAAATCTACTTAAATTGAGAATGCAAAAATTAAGATCACAAGGGATTGTATTCAATCAATATCATCAAGCTCTCTTTGGAATCTTTTTAAATAGTCCAGTATATAAAATGTCCAATTATCTGGATAATTAATTTACACTGAATAACTCAATTGGTATTATGTGAAATAACACGGTATTTAACATTAAAGAGTGTAAAAATAAGATAAGTGTGAGAGAAAATGTATATCTTTATTTCTTCCCCCTTAGTCTTGCAGTGACTAACATTTTTCCTAAGCTAAGTATTTATTATCAGGTGCTAGTCAAAGGGTTGAGCAATTAGAAGTGTTTGACTCTTCACCCTGAATGTAAAAAGCAAGCAGGGAATAAAGTCAGCAACTGTCTTAAAGGTCTGTACAAAGCACATACATACTCAATCTTCAAGGAAATGGAGCTTTTCCAGTCAAATGAATGCATACACAGGCATTTGCAGACAGCTTTGAGTATGCTGGAGCAAACCCTGGGGTGGCTGCTCTGTCTGATCTTGATAAGGCCTGTAGGCACCACACCTGAGTGAGTTACACTGACTCTCAGTACAAACACGTTAAGCAAGCTGAAAAGCCTTCCTATGCAACCAGTCATTCCTCTCAATGGGTCTCAGCTGCAATAAAAGGATCAGTGAAGGAATTTGCATGATTCTCTCTGGATATAAGCTCCAGGATTCTAACATCCCTCCTGTGGGGCATTAAGCCCAGGCAGAGGAGTGTCTCTGTGAACAATTGTAAAGGCCAACCCAAAGCGAAATTCTGGGCGCGGTTAAAGTCAGGAGCCATCAGATTGGTTTGGAGGAGTTAAACCCGGAGCCAAGGCAGTTACAGAAAAATGACCTGGACTTCCCTGGTGATCCAGTAGCTAAGATTCTGCACTCTCAACATAAAAGGCTCCCGATGGATCCCTGGTCAGAGAACTAGATTCCACAGGCCACAACTAGAACTCCTAAGACACGGCGCAAATCGATAAAAATAATTTTTTTTAAAGAAAAAATAAAGAAAAATCATCGACCAAGACTTGAGTTCTGAAACTGCCCTTAACCACCAGGGCTTTGACCTGGGGCTGGAGAACACTCGCAACCCACAGGCAAGGGCTCTGATCCTGGCTGAGCCAACGTTTCAGGTAACTGTCCCAAGTCAAACAAATTAAAGCAAGCAGGGTCACAGTCTTTCAAACAACTTAAACGTATCCTTTCTCTGATCTCCTGTTGGGACACCCCTGGCCCTCTTCCCAGCCCACTCTGATCCGTCCAAGGCGGGCGGAGCTGCAGCGGTGGCCGGATGAGGTTCAAGTCCAGAGTTCGAATCATCCAGCCCAAGCCGGCCTGGTTGAGCCCGGGAACTGCTCCCTCTGGGGGCCCCAGCCGCGCCATGCAGAGGGGGCCCCGACCCGGGAAAATTAGGTTCTGCGCCCACCTTAGTGCTGGGGTCCGGGTCGGAGCAACAGCTGAGGGCAGCCTCGTCGGTGAGGCCACTGGACGTGGGCTGTGGTTCTGCCATGGCCGCACTGCTGTATCACGGACGACAGTCCCCAGGAATACAAGAGGTACCCACACTCCGCCGGCTTCTAAGCGCTTTTCACCAGCGCCGGCGCGACTGCGCCCCGGGGCGGGCGCTGCTGACTTCCAGCCAATCGCTTGCTGGAAAGGAAGTTGGCTTTCTGCTGATTGGGTCCCAGTTCCTCCGCCCACAGCGCTCTACTCCCAAGACTACAGTTCCCAAGGTGCTTTGCATATGATGGAGGCCTGCGTGTGATTTAAAAAAAAAAAAAAAAAAAAAAACAAGCTCAAATCGGCCTGAAGAAAGTGCGGTTTCTCTCTGTTGCTTGATGACCTAATTTTGTTTCTATTTAACTATTAAAGTTCAATAATCACCCATACCTCAAGGCTGCCACGTGGTAGGAGATAGGAATCTGATAAAAAGAGAATTGGAAGCTATAATTTTTAAATTATAAGGACCCAAAACAATTCTCTCAGTTTAAGCAGTAGAGGATAATTAAAGCAACTCTGACTTAGTGAAAAATCTAGGTTTCGAGTTTTGACTCCACTATTTATTGGCTCTAAAAGCTTGGAATAATTACTGACGTTTCTCTGAGCTTCCTTGATGGATTTTGGTGAGGATCAAATAAGATTTAAATTACAGTTTCACTACTGAACTAAATGTCCATGACTTTCATCGTCTTTTATGTTGACTTTGCTAAGGCATGTATTTTAATTATGTTCATTGGACGACTTAGTCATCACTGTGTTTTGATGACTGACACATAATAGATTGTCGATAAATACTTCATGTTGTTAAGACTAAATGATCATGACCAGTGTAAAAATAATTTTAAAAAGGACTTTATGTTAATAAATGAATGAGGCATGAGATTTGACAAGAGTTTCTAAGTGAAGAGCAGGGTCTTTCTAAATTAGCAAGAAGGTAACAGATGGATGTTAGGAATTTGGATTGCAGGGAGTTGGGCAAAATGAAAACTAACTTACTCACCAAATCAAACAAGCAGGGCAGGGTGGCACCCGGTACCATGCACCTGGCCACCCCCAAGATGTCTCCATCTCTCATCTCAGCTTCATTTTGTCCCATATACCTGCTTCACTAGTCTAGAAACCTGGAACTCTCAGCCTCTCACCAGAGAGAGAGGGAACCTCTTCCCTGAATTCTGATTTTATAAAATCCAGAGAGGAGCCTATGATTGGCCTAGACTAGGACCTGTACTTACTCCCATGGTCAGGGCACTGTGAATAACACCCCAGGTTAGAACCACCAGGTTGGAGTTGGGGGGTGAAGCAGTTCTCCCAAAGGAAAGAGATGCTGCTCATATAGGAAGAAAAGTGTGAAAGTGTTAGTTGCTCAGTCATGTCCACTCTCTGCAGCCCCATAGAGTGTAGCCCACCATGCTCCTCTGTCCATGGAATTCTCCAGGCAAGAATACTGAAGTGGGTAGCCATTCCCTTCTTCAGAGGATTGTCCCAAGTCGGGGATTAAACCCAGGTCTCACACATTGCAGCCAGATTCTTTATCATCCTGTGCAAACTGAAGTATAGATGCCCCCTGCAAAAGGCAGGCAGGATACGCATTTCAAAATAAATTTTGTGTACACCTCGTAAGGTAAAGGAACTAGAGAAGGGGAGGTTCAGAGAAAGGATGAGACCAATACTCTACAGGAACAGATCAGCTTCAATGAGGCGAGAAGGGGCGGCAGTCAGACTGTGAACTGCTGTGCTAGGTCAAGAAAAGAGTAAGTATATATAGAAAACATATATATGCAGAAATACATTGTTTTGAGGGGATGTGTTTTTCCTCAAGATCATTTTGATTAGTTAGCTTTCAACAACTGGGGCAAGGAATTCCTGAGACTGGCCGGAGACTGGGATTGGCTGGGAGCTGAATGTAATCAATCTTAATGTTCATTTCTTTCTTCGGGGGAGAAAGTTCTTTATTCTGTATAGAATGGTGGGGAGGACCTGGAGGGGAGTTTTAACTCCAGGCTGTTTTGAGCTGTGTAGCGTTCCTTCATTCCAGACCCTAAGGAATATATAAAAAGAGAAAGAGAGATGGGTGTTGTCAATGTTCAGGGCTTTTTCGTGCTGGTAAATTAGGGTTGGGGGTTTGTGGTCTGGGAGGAAGGAAGTCTAAGGCCCGCAGTGTTGATTTTCTATTCTAGCTGCCAAGGTCTTGAGCAGAACAGTCTTGACTTGATCTTGAGAAATGACTCAGATTTGGTCCTGGAGGAATCCATTGAAAAGATTAAGCAAATAAGGTCCAAATGTGACCAAGAGTATAATGAATATGAATGGTCCAAGAAGGGGCAAAACCCAAGGCATCCAGATCCAATCCATCAACCATGACTGCCAGGAGTTGCTTAATCTCTGGCGGAGTCGAGAGGCTCGATCTGTAAGTTTTTTTGCAGCTTCCTGGACAATACCTGACTAGTTGGCATAGAAGCAGCAGGATTCGTCCAGAAAAAGGCACAAACCTCTCTTCTGCAGTTAGTAGATCTAATCCCATTCTATTTTGTAACACTATGGCCGCCAAGGAATTGAGATGATTTTTGGATAGTTATTAGACCTTGGGCTATTTCCTGGAGGCTGTCTGATAGGTCTTTAGATACTGCATGGTAGCTTTGGATGGAAGTGGTTAGTCTAGCAGTTCTTGTTCCAATTCTAGCCGCTATTCCTAGTCCCACTAAGAGAGGAATGAAATGAGGGTTCATTTCATTTGTTTGTGAATGAGAGGAATGGGTAGGGATTGATCATTGGGGGCTATAAAAATGTTTGGACTGGAGTATACCAGGGTGCAGATTCCAGTCCAATTAGTAGGTAAACAGAGGTATGTAGACGCCCCACACAAGAAAAACAGGCCAGGTGTCACACTACAACAGCTGAAGTCGATGGCGAAGAGGAGTCGGTGGGTGGGGATTTGATCGTTCATTCAAAAACAGTCAGGGAACCCACTAAGGTGGCCCCAACAATGGGAGAAGTGGAGGAATATGCTGAGGGAAACCATCCTGTAAAGGTTAAAGAGTATCCTGTAGGACCAGAAACATTATATATAGCTTTTCCAGTGGCAAAGGGTAAAGTGGAGGTATGATTACACATGGATTTAGGAATTATGCCCACGGGTTGGTCATATGAGCTATTTTGGTAATTTCTAGGTATGCAAAAAGGAGCTGGTCGTAATAGTGTTACTCTCTGGGTGACAGGGCCTCCTATTGGAGTTTTTCCATTGTAGGAGGGAAGGTCAGTGCGTAAAGATTCTAAGAGTTTGTCTGAATTTCAGATTTGATCATTAGTGTGAAGATATTTAAAATTTGAGACGTACAAAGGCTCTCCACAGTATGAGTGGTATAGGGATATGTTACCAGTGGTCCAGTCAAGGATGGATGTGGGGAGGGCTGAATCTCCCAGAGGAGTTATAGATAGACATATCCAGCAGTCTTTAGCCAATTGTGGGTTAGACGCATTGAGGAGAGTATGGGTTAAATTAAGGGTCTGAAATAGATAGTTGAGGTGAGGATTTTGAAAGAGTTCTTGAGTCAGAGGAAAGAGAGAAGATAAAAAGAAGATGTCAAGCAACATTTGGGGAAGTGAATATATGTTAGATTACTGTGGAGAAGAATTGGATTTCAAAAGGGTAAAAGTTATAAAAGGTTCCCTGCAGCCACAGGGTGAAGATGTAATCTTCAACGTGTTTGAACGTGGATCCTTGAGGACTCACGACCCAGATTTCTGCCAGGAATTGTTCCAGAAATAATTGTAGCTGTGAAACCAATAGGTTCATCCATCATCAGTTGCGGCCAGTGGAAACCGAGAGAACTTTAGAGTTGTAGGGCCTCTGTGAGAAGCTTGGTAAGTATTAGTCTGATAAGCATTCTCATAATTGGGCTGCATAACCCTTTTTTTTAGTCGAGTAATGTGCACCCAAGGGGTGATTTCTTTTAATTTTGCAGTGGTAGGGGTCAGCAGAATTACCGTGTAGGATGCTTGCCATTTGGGGGTTAGATCTGAGTAGGACTGAGCTGTCATATAAACTTTGTCTCCTATTTGGAGGGATGGGTATGGGAGATTGGGATGTGGTCAAGGGAGCAGGTTATCCATATGTTGCCAAAGGGCATCTCGTATCTGAGCAAGTAAGGGAAAAGAAGGTGGGATGGCAGTTTGGGACCGTCACGGGAGTGGGAGAGTCTTAAAGGTACTATGGGCCTCCCATACATGGCTTTGAATGGACTGATATTTAGAAGGTTTTTTGGTAAGGCCCGGAACTTTAAGAGGGCTAAAGGAAGGAGTTTAGTCCAATCTTGATGAAGTTCGATTGTTAATTTGGTCAGAGTCTCTTTTAAGATTCAGTTGGCTCTCTCAACCTTACCTGAGGACCGCAGGTGATAAGGAATGTGAAACCTCCAAGGAACTTGAAGGGTTCGTGCAATATTTTGGGTGATTTGGGATGTGAACTCGGGCTTTTTGTCAGACTGGAGGGAGGAGGGCATTCCAAACCTAGGGAGAATTTTAGTAAGAATAAGGTGAGTCACAGTAAGGGCTTGTTTGTTAGTAGTTGGGAAAGCTTCAATCCATCCAGAATATGTATCTACGAAGACTAGGAGGAATTTAATCCTTTTTGCGGTTGGCATGTGGGTAAAATTTATTTGCCAGTCTTGTGCAGGAAGATGCCCTCAAATTTGGTGGGTGGGGAAAGGAGATGTTAGAATTAGGGTTTGTCCACTGACAAGTGATACAAGTTTGGGTCAGATTATTTAAATAAACCACATTATCTTTAGTCAGCTTAATAAAGTTCTGAAGGAAAGTCTTAAGTACATTTGCAGAGGGGTGGAAAAGGGAATGTAAATATGAAAGTAATGTGCGGATGTTAGGCTTGTCAGTTTGGGCTATAGTAAAGACAGGACTAACAGAGGTGGCCTGCCACTTTGCTTCATGATCTGCTATACTGTTATAAAAGGAGATAGGGCCATGTCACAACCCCATGTAACTGACAGTGGTGGAAGCAATTTGTGCCTTGGAGAGTGAGACTCTGTAGCCCCAGTTGTCTAGGGCATTTAATACTGTCTCAGCGTGGACTAGGCAGTTATGGCGAGAGGAACTACTTTACAGTAAATTGTCTACATATTGAAGTAAGGTAGTAGAGCCTACGTCTAAAATTTGTAGGTCTCTTTGAAGGGCTTGACCAAGAAAATGAGGGCTATCTCTAAACCCTTGTGGCAAAACGGTCCAACTTAATTGTTGAGATTGATATGTGGCTGGGTCCGTCCAGGTAAAGGCAAATAGGGGCCGTGAGAAGTGGTGTAGAGGTATAGTAAAGAAAGCATCTTTGAGGTCCAATACTGTGAAATAGAGTGTGTCGGGGGAATATGTGAGAGAAGGGTGTAGGGATTGGTGACCACAGGGTGTACGGGTATTATGGCCTCATTGATCCTGCAAAGATCTTGGACTAGATGCCAGGGGTGGGGTCCCTTTTTGACTGCCAGTATGGGGGTATTATGGGATGAAGAGATTGGCCCCAAACGGCCGGCTTTGGGCAGTCAGGAGAAGTGGTTTAAGTCCTTGTCGGGATTCTGTGGTCAGGGTATATTGAGTTTGGGTTGTGACCTGAGAGGGATTCTTAAGAAAAACCTGTACAGGGAATGGTGTTGAGCTACTGATGGGGCTTTGGTGTCCCAAACCCAAGGATCTCTCCGGGGAAGATCAGGGAGCAGGTTTTGGGAGTGAGGGCTGGCCAAGGGTTTGGGTGCCATTTGGATGCAAAGAATTGATGTGGGATCTAAGAATGGGAGGTTCATAGAAGTTTGCAGCTTAGTGAGAAGATCACGTCCCATTAATGCCATTGGGCATTGAAGAACTACTATAAAAGAATGTGTTAATGTTGTTTTGCCAAAAGAACAAAAGAGAGGGGGGCATTATTTTGGGATGAAAAGGGACTTTTTCATGAGATCCCTTTGATGGACACTTCTGAAGGTTGGAGAGGGCCCTGAAAGGAGGTTAAAAGTGAAAAGGCCACTCCAATGTCTATTATAGGGCTTTCCTGGTGACTCAGAGGTTAAAGCGTCTGCCTGCAATGTGAGAGACCAGGGTTCGATCCCTGGGTTGGGAAGATCCCCTGGAGAAGGAAATGGNGGAGGTTAAAAGTGAAAAGGCCACTCCAATGTCTATTATAGGGCTTTCCTGGTGACTCAGAGGTTAAAGCGTCTGCCTGCAATGTGAGAGACCAGGGTTCGATCCCTGGGTTGGGAAGATCCCCTGGAGAAGGAAATGGCAACCCACTTCAGTATTTTTGCCTGGAGAATCCCATAGAGAGAGAAGCCTGGTAGGCTATAGTCCACGGGGTCACAAAGAGTTGGACATGACTGAGCTTTCACTTGCAGTGTCTATTATGAATGAGACTTCGTGTCTGGCCACTGTGCCAATTACCTGAAGCTCCAAGTCCATCCATATGGGGCGTACTTGGGGTCTGAAGCTTGGGCTCCATCACTGGAATAATTTGGGCACAATTGGATCGTCTCTCAGCTCATCCAAGGAACCATGGTCTGGGGGTCAGGGCCCCCCAGAGTCTGGTTCCTGGCCCATTGTTGTTGGGCCTGAGGTGGACCCCAAGATTTGGTAAGTAGTGCCCAAGGACAATCCATTTTCCACTGGCCCCATTGTTTGCAGGTGGGGCAGGGTTTAGTGAGTGGCCAGGGGTTTGGGCAGGACTTAGCCCAGTATCCCATTTGGTTGCATCTGAAGCAGGGGCCTGGAGGGTTAGTTCCCATTCAGGTGGGCCGAGGTTGATGGGCCAAAGGGGTTGAATTTTTTTCTTGGATAGCTGCAACAAATAAAGCATATTTGGCCTTTCTTTCATTTTCTTTTTCCTTTTTTGCTTCTTCCTCTCTATTATTGAAAACTTTAAAGGCTATTTCTAGGGGATCTTGCTGAGGGGTTTGGGGGCCCCTTATAGTCACTGACGTAGTTTTCAGTGACTATAAGGGGCTGACTAACTTATGAACTGGACGTGTAAGTATAGGAGTCTGGCGGGGGTGAAAATATCCAGGTAATTGTATTTCTGGACTGCCTCAGTAAGCTGTGAAAGAAAAAGGGCAGGGTTTTCATCCTTTTCTTGAGTCGCTTCTCTAATCTTATTGAAGTTCGCATGAATGTGAGAGTTTTTAGCATTCCTTTTAGTAAACAGGTGATCATATGATGTAGGTACCGGATGCTGACGTTGCTGGCTTGTTATGTCCACCGTGGCTCAGTTAAAGGAACTGCATCATCAGCCACTGGATTAGTCCTATCTTGGTTATGGAGCTGATCAGCATGAGTTCCGGCTGCCTGCCATATCTGTTCCTTTTCATCAGGGATTAGAGTGGCATTTAGGATGTAATAAAGATCATTTCAGGTTAGATGATATGCTTGTGTAAGGCAGAGGAATTCCTTCCTATATCAACTAGGATTTTCTGAAAAAGATCCCAGTTTTTCTTCAGTTTGGCTCATATCGGAAATTGAGAAAGGCACATGAACCCATGTAGGGCCCTCTGGTCCCACTGCCTCTCTGAGAGGAAACATGTGTTTGTTTAGGGACCTGATCAATGGAGGGGGAATGGAAATCTCTTTGGGGTTGGGAGGGGTCATTGCTTCCTTATTTGGAGGAGGAAGGGCTAGAAGGTGAGATCTCACCTCTGGAAGCCTCATCTCTGGAAGCCTCATCTCTGGGGTGGTAGTAAGGAGGCTCACATGCCGGGTTGAAATCAGGAGCTGAGGGTTTAGGGGGCCTTTTAAGGTCTTTAGATTTGGATTATTTTGTAGTGGAGGGAGAGAGAAAACAGAGGAGGATTTGATAAGTAGAACAGTCCTTGCAGAGAGAAGGATGGCTTCTAAGGTCCCAGAAGGCTTGAATACAGGGGACCTCTGAACATTTGCCATTCTGTATGAGGAAGTTAGTGAGATCTGATAAAATATTAAAATCGAAAATCCCAAACTCAGGCCAGCGGTTTTGGTTATCCAATTTGTACTGAGGCCAAATTTGAGTACAAAGTGACTCGAGTTTCTGAACCTTGAGATTAGTCAAGAGTAGAAGTTTGAGGTTTCATTTTACTCAGGCCAAGGGAGAGTCCTGCGGGACAGATTAGCCTGACCCCATAGCAAATGGCTAGCGACTGTCTGGTCAAGAGAAAAGGTCATCACCTAATCTTTCGACTGGGCAAAGAAAGAGAGAGACTCTGAAGGAGGGAGGGGCGTCCCCCAAGTCCCTCCCCAGAGGGCCTTTTGGCTGGAGGGTTCCCCGGGAACCTGGAAAGGAGGATAGTCTATGGTGCCCTAGAGTACCATCGAGCTTACCTGGGCTACAGGGTCAGGCGCGAATTCGTGGTGGATCGAGGGAGGTTGAACGGCAAAAGGCCTCTGTCCTGGAGTTGGTCAATCTCTCAAAAAAGAGAGTGTAGTGAAAAGAGGAAGAGAGAAAAAGAGAGAGAGAGGCCAGTATTTCTTGGGGTACGTGGAAAACCAATAAAGCCCTTACACAGGGCTTGTACGGCTCACGAAGGCACAGGATGTCCTCTCGAGGAGGTCTTGAAAGCCCAGGTGGGAAAGTGAGCTTGGCAGGTTTCCACGCTCCAAAGAACTGGCCGTGGAGAATGAGAATGAGAGGGAACCTCAACCTCCTGGGTTTTGGCACCAAAAATGTAAGGTAAAGAAACTGGAGAAGGTGAGGTTCAGAGAAAGGATGAGACCGATACTCTACAGGAACAGATCACCTTTAATGAGGTGAGAAGGGGCACCAGTCAGACTGTGAACTGCTGCGCTAGGTCAAGAAAAGAGCAGGTATATATAGAAAACATATATATACGCAGATACATTGTTCTGAGGGGGTGTTGGTAAAGAAACTGGAGAAGGTGAGGTTCAGAGAAAGGATGAGACCGATACTCTACAGGAACAGATCACCTTTAATGAGGTGAGAAGGGGCACCAGTCAGACTGTGAACTGCTGCGCTAGGTCAAGAAAAGAGCAGGTATATATAGAAAACATATATATACGCAGATACATTGTTCTGAGGGGGTGTGTTTTTCCTCAAGATTATTTTGATTAGTTAGCTTTCAACAACTGGGGCAAGGAATTCCTGAGACTGGCCAGAGACTGGGATTGGCTGGGAGCTGAACATAATCAGTCTTAATGTTCATTTCTTTCTTCGGGGGAGAAAGTTCTTTATTCTGTATAGAATGGTGGGGAGGACCTGGAGGGGAGTTTTAACTCCAGGCTGTTTTGAGCTGTGTAGCTTTCCTTCATACCTGGTACTAACTTACTGGGGAATATTGAGTCAAAACTCATTGTACTAGAATTACACTACTTAGACATGGAGTACTTAGACCTTAAAGCTGCTAAACCCAGGGATTGAGGCAAGACTGTCAACACACTGTGTACTACCAGTAAATTTTTGCATAGGAAATCCAGATGAAATAAATTTGTCTGAAATATTTTATTGAAAAAACATTCCAAACTGTTTTTCCTCCAACCCCTCTGGTGAACTTCCAAGAATATATGAGAGATAAACCATATAAATGGATAGGAAGACCCAATATCATAAAATGCTTTTTCCTTTATAAATTAATACATTAATGTAATGCAATTCCAATTAAAATCCTGATAGGTTTTTCAATGAATTGAATAAGCCAACTGTAGATTCTAATTTTAGAACCCCAAATAGACAAGACGCATTTGAAGAATAAATACGGGGAGTATCCTGGTGGCCTAGTGGTTATGATTCAGCATTTCCACTGCTGTGGCCAGGGCTGAGGAACTGAGATTTCCCAAGCCATCTGGCAAGGCCAAAAAAAAAAAAAGTAGGGAAACCTACCTATCTCGATAACAAGAGTAAGGGACTTGCTTAGTGGTCCAGTGGTTAAGAATCCACCTTCCAATGCAGGGACACAGGTTTGATCCCTGTTTGAGGAAGTGAGAGCCCACATGCACCAGGGCAACTAAGCCCACAGGCCACAACTACTGAGCCCAGGAGCTCTGGAGCCTGCACACCATAACTAGAGGAGCTCTTGAGCTGCAACAGAAGATCCCACATGCCGTAGTGAAGATTCCGAGTGCTGCAACCAAGACCTGATGCAGCCAAGTAAATGAATAAATAAATAAATCTACAGGAAAACAATATGGTGATGGCACTGGTATAGATTAATCAATGGAAACTCTGGCAAGCAGCTCTAAAACAACTCCAGTAATCCCCAACTCCTGGTATTTATGCTCTTGAGTTAGCCCCTCCCTTTGAATATAAGTTTGGTGACTCACTTCTAAGAAAGAGAATATGGCAGAAGTGATGGGCTGTCACTTCCAAGTTAAACTATGTAACGACCGTGATTCGTCTTAGGATCTCTCTCTCTCTCTCTTTTTCTCCAATCTCTGCTTGTACCATGTTGCAAGCAGCACTACAAGGAGACCCAGCTAAAAAGGAATTGATGTTCCCTGTGAATAGCCAGTGAGGACCTGAGACTTGCCAATGGCCATGTAAGTGAGCTTGGAAGTTCTCTCCTAGGGAACTTTGAGATGACTGCTGCCCCCGGTGACTCTGTAACTTTGATTTTGTGAGAAATCTTGAGACATAACTACCTGGGTAGTCCACTCCCAGATTCCTAACCTCCAGAAACTATGAGATAATAAATTTTTGTTGTTTTTAACTACTAAAGTTTTGGAATAATTTGTTATGCGTGATACACAACTAACACACACGTGCATGCACATGAAAATTTGATTTAGATCAGAGCTAGTACTGCAGATCAGTGGGGAAAGGATGACTTTTTCAATGAACTGTGCTTGAACACTATCATTTATCTATACGAATAAAGTAATTTTCTCCATTTCATACCATAAAGAAAAACAGAAGTCCAACTGTATTAAAGATATAAAAGTGAAAAGGCAAAACTGAAGCATGTAAAGAATAAGATATCAAAGAATTGCTTTATAAATTCATGGTAGGAATTTCTTAATGAGATGTAAAAGCACAAAATATAAAAGAAAAAATATTCTAACTAAAGCACATCATTAAAAAGGGAAAAAAGACAAAACACAAAGCAGGAGAAAGTGGGGGAAACACACATAGCCAACAAAGGATCAGTATCCATAACATGTAGAAACCCTTACAAATCAATGAGAGAAAGGAAACTCAATAGAAAAAATGTCAAAAGAGAAAAATAAGCAGTTAACAAAACACAAAACACACATGAAAAAAAATGCTCTAACTTGCTGGAAAAGAGGGAAATGCAATTAAATATAAAAATGAGGCTTTTTTCATATTCTTCTGATTGAGAAAAATTGAAAATTTTGTTGTTTATCAGTATCAAGTGTTGGTGTGAATAAGGAACAGTGTTTGCTGGTGGAAACCAAAATTATTATAAACATTTTGGAAAATAATTTGACAGTATCTAAAGTAAGCAATCACACCACCTAGAGTCAGACATCCTCGAATGTGAAGTCAAGTTGGCCTTAGAAAGCATCACTACGAACAAAGCTAGTGGAGGTAATGGCACTGCAGTTCAGCTATTTCAAATCCTGAAAGATGATGCTGTAAAAGTGTTGCACTCAATATGCCAGCAAATTTGGAAAACTCAGCACTGGCCACAGGACTGGAAAAGGTCAGGTTTCATTCCAATCCCAAAGAAAGGCAATGCAAAAAATGTTCAAACTACCGCACAATTGCACTCATCTCACATGCCAGTAAAGTAATGCTCAAAATTCTCCAAGCCAGGCTTCAGCAATATGTGAACCGTGAATTTCCTGATGTTCAAGCTGGTTTTAGAAAAGGCAGAGGAACCAGAGATCAAATTGCCAACATCTGCTGGATCATCGAAAAAGCAAGAGAGTTCCAGAAAAACATGTATTTCTGCTTTGTTGACTATGCAAAAGCCTTTGACTGTGTGGATCACAATAAACTGTGGAAAATTCTAAGAGAGATGGGAATACCAGACCACCTGAATGCCGGGAGCTAGCACAGGAGATCCCACCCATGACAAGGTCATGTGGAGAGGCTTAATGGGCAAGGCGAGTCAGGCCTCAGGGCTCCCCCTGAAATTTCCTGAGCATCCACCCCCAAAACCAGAGTCTTCCTGCTTTACTGTGTTATGCTTTCCACCTACTCTTCTGACATTAACAGGGGGCTGTCCCCCCACCACCTTTTTCTGGAAAAGGTTAATTTAGAGCTTTTAGATAATAAATCTCCTGGGCATAATAAGAGTGTTTTCATCCAAAACCCCCTTTGATGGCTTTCTAGCCTGCCTGCCAGACTCTTACAGCTGAACGTGTGATTGTTTGTGGCCTCCTGACCTCGAGAGGCACAGGAAGCTTAAAACATCCTAGGAATGTAGGGGCTTCCGAAGAGTCAAAATCATTAGAATAGGACTGATTAAAGGTTTCATTTGTTGAGCCAATACTTGCTGCCAAATTTTCATATATTTTATTTGTAGATATAGTTGGTATATAGAAAAAAACAGGTAGTAGACCTGGTATTAGCAACATTAGATCTTTGAGTTAAGTACTTTCTTTGTTATAACCCACTGCACCTTTGTTCTACAGGAATGTAACTTTATTTAGTACTTTGAGGGTGATGTAGAGTAAAGAAAAAACACTTCTAGGGAAAAAGAGTTTTCTGGTTGATATACATTTATCTAGGAAGAGAGCCATACAAATGTTAACAGGCCTCTTGGCCAGAAGATAATGTAAACGACCTGAGACCTTTTGTATATGGGAAGGTATGCAAAAAGAAAGCCTGGTCTCAATGAGGGTCAGGACTGCTGCCCCTGCATAACTCTGCATATTCTATTATTTCTTTATGTACAATTTGGGGTATATGAGATGAATTTGAAAATAAAGTCTGGAGTCTTGCACCGTTGCTGGGCTCCCCATGTCATTCTTTTCTCCCCTTTTCCGGCTGAATTCTCATCTGGAGCGGGGAGGCTCACCACGTTTACTTACTTGCCCTGACTTCTAAGATCCACGCAAAAGGGAGCCTAAGGTGGGGCACCCTTTGATATTCAAGTGGGCACCGGTGGCCTAACGTAGATGGTGTAAACCTCTTGTCTCGAAGTTTTATTGGTTTTCCCCGTAAACCAAGTTATTCAGCCTCTTTTCTCAACCTAAATTTCCTACTATACTATTTCTTCCTAATCTAATCTTATATCTCTTTATAAATCAGTTTTTTCTCACCTATCCGTCTCCCCTTCGAATCACCCTGGATCCACTGGGGCAGGACCCTGGCATCTGACTTGCCTCTTGAGAAATCTGTATGCAGGTCAGGAAGCAACAGTTAGAACTGGACATGGAACAACAGACTGGTTCCAAATAGGAAAAGGAGTACGTCAAGGCTGTATATTGTCACCCTGTTTATTTAACTTATATGCAGAGTACATCATGAGAAATGCTGGGCTGGAAGAAACACAAGCTGGAATCAAGATTGCCAGGAGAAATGTCAATAACCTCAGGTATGCAGATGACATCACTCTTACGGCAGAAAGTGAAGAGGAACTAAAGAGCCTCTTGATGAAAGTGAAAGAGAAGAGTGAAAAAGTTGGCTTAAAGCTCAACATTCAGAAAACGAAGATCACGGCATCTGGTCTCATCACTTCATGGGAAATAGATGGAGAAACAATGGAAACAATGTCAGATTTTATTTTTGGGGGCTCCAAAAATCACTGCAGATGGTGACTGCAGCCATGAAATTAAAAGACACTTACTCCTTGGAAGAAAAGTTATGACCAACCTAGATAGCATATTGAAAAGCAGAGACATTACTTTGCCGACTAAGGTCCATCTAGGCAAGGCTACGGTTTTTCCTGTGGTCATGTATGGATGTGAGAGTTGGACTGTGAAGAAGGCTGAGCACTGAAGAATTGATGCTTTTGAACTGTGGTGTTGGAGAAGACTCTTGAGAGTCCCTTGGACTGCAAGGAGATCCAACCAGTCCATTCTGAGGGAGATCAGCCCTGGGATTTCTTTGGAAGGGATGATGCTAAAGCTGAAACTCCAGTACCTTGGCCACCTCATGCAAAGAGTTGACTCATTGGAAAAGACTTTGATGCTGGGAGGGATTGGGGGCAGGAGAAGAAGGGGACGACTGAGGATGAGATGGCTAGATGGCATCACGGACTCAATGGACGTGAATCTGAGTGAACTCTGGGAGCTGGTGATGGACAGGGAGGCCTGGCATGCTGCGATTCATGGGGTCACAAAGAGTCAGACGTTAGTGAGCGACTGAACTGAACTGATCTGAAAGTAAGCAAACATTCAAACATTTGGGTAGTTCACAAAATTTAGAACTAGTTGAATAATCAGGTCTTGGGGGAACTAGGAATAGAGAGTTTCCATGGATTCAGGATAGTTTCTCTGGATTCATCAGTAGACCAATTTGCTCAAATCCCCCTTTATCTTTCTGTGTCTCCATTCAAGATTTATAGTCTTGTTGAGAGTCTAGCTAATCTAGTTTTCACATGCATATACCCACAGAGCTCTGAGACCAGTGTCCTCCAGAATCACAGGACAGGAGAAATTCCCCAAACCCAAAGGAAGGAGGGCTGTGCAGACAAAAGATGTTTACAGTTTTGTGATAGCAATGTAAAATATTCTTTTATCATATTTCAAATATGATTATGGTTGTAACTAGGAAGACTAGATTTTTTGCATAGTAATATTGCAAGCAGCCATCTAACAGAATTCTCATATTCTTTTTTAAAAATTGATTATTTTAATTGGAGGCTAATTACTTACAATATTATGGTGGTTTTTGCCATACATTGACAAGAATCAGCCATGAGTGTACATGTGTCCCTCCATCCTGAACCCCCCTCCTACCTCCCTCCTCATCCCATTCCTCAGGGTTGTCCCAGTGCACCAACTTTTAGTGCCCTTTTATGTATCAAACTTGGACTGGTCATCTATTTCACATATGGTAATATACATGTTTCAATGCTATTCTCTCAAATCATCCCACCCTTGCCTTTTCCCACAGAGTCCAAAAGTCTGTTCTCTTTTGCTATCTTGCATATAGGGTCATTGATACCATCTTTAATATACTGTATTGGTGTTTTTCTTTCTGATTTACTTCACGCTGTATAATAGGCTCCAGTTTCATCCACCTCATTAGAACTGACCCAAAGTGTTCTTTTTAATAGCTGAATAACATTCGATTGTGTATATATACCACAACTTTCTTATCCATTCATCTGCCAATGGACATCTAGGTTGCTTCCATGTCCTAGCTATTGTAAACAGTGTTGCAATGAACACTGGGGTACATGTATCTCTTTCAATTCTGGTTTCCTAAGCCCAGCAGTGGGATCGCTGGGTTTTATGACCTCTTGGAAGAAAAGTTATGACCAACCTAGATAGTATATTCAAAAACAGAGACATTACTTTGCCGACTAAGGTCCGTCTAGTCAAGGCTATGGTTTTTCCTGTGGTCATGTATGAATGTGAAAGTTGGACTGTGAAGAAAGTTGAGTGCAGAAGAATTGATGTTTTTGAACTGTGATGTTGGAGAAGACTCTTGAAAGTCCCTTGGACTGCAAGAAGATCCAACCAGTCCATTCTGAAGGAGATCAGTCCTGGGTGTTCACTGGAAGGAATGATGCTAAAGCTGAAACTCCAGTACTTTGGCCACCTCATGCGAAGAGTTGACTCATTGAAAAAGACTCTGATGCTGGGAGGGATTGGGGGCAGGAGGCTGTCTCTTATACACATCTTATAAATCTTGAATGGAGACACAGAAAGATAAAGGGGGATTTGAGCAAATTGGTCTACTGATGAATCCAGAGAAACTATCCTGAATCCATGGAAACTCTCTATTCCTAGTTCCCCCAAGACCTGATTATTCAACTAGTTCTAAATTTTGTGAACTACCCAAATGTTTGAATGTTTGCTTACTTTCAGATCAGTTCAGTTCAGTCGCTCACTAACGTCTGACTCTTTGTGACCCCATGAATCGCAGCATGCCAGGCCTCCCTGTCCATCACCAGCTCCCAGAGTTCACTCAGATTCACGTCCATTGAGTCCGTGATGCCATCTAGCCATCTCATCCTCAGTCGTCCCCTTCTTCTCCTGCCCCCAATCCCTCCCAGCATCAAAGTCTTTTCCAATGAGTCAACTCTTTGCATGAGGTGGCCAAGGTACTGGAGTTTCAGCTTTAGCATCATCCCTTCCAAAGAAATCCCAGGGCTGATCTCCCTCAGAATGGACTGGTTGGATCTCCTTGCAGTCCAAGGGACTCTCAAGAGTCTTCTCCAACACCACAGTTCAAAAGCATCAATTCTTCAGTGCTCAGCCTTCTTCACAGTCCAACTCTCACATCCATACATGACCACAGGAAAAACCGTAGCCTTGCCTAGATGGACCTTAGTCGGCAAAGTAATGTCTCTGCTTTTCAATATGCTATCTAGGTTGGTCATAACTTTTCTTCCAAGGAGTAAGTGTCTTTTAATTTCATGGCTGCAGTCACCATCTGCAGTGATTTTTGGAGCCCCCAAAAATAAAATCTGACATTGTTTCCATTGTTTCTCCATCTATTTCCCATGAAGTGATGAGACCAGATGCCGTGATCTTCGTTTTCTGAATGTTGA
>SJYX01000411.1:55779-67013 GCA_006410675.1 Oreotragus oreotragus | reverse complement strand
TGCAGATGGTGACTGCAGCCATGAAATTAAAAGACACTTACTCCTTGGAAGAAAAGTTATGACCAACCTAGATAGCATATTCAAAAGCAGAGACATTACTTTGCCAACAAAGATCTGTCTAGTCAAGGCTATGGTTTTTCCAGGGGTCATGTATGGATGTGAGAGTTGGACTGTGAAGAAAGCTGAGTGCAGAAGAATTAATGCTTTTGAACTGTGGTGTTGGAGAAGACTCTTGAGAGTCCCTTGGACTGCAAGGAGATCCAACCAGTCCATTCTAAAGGAGATCAGTCCTGGGTGTTCTTTGGAAGGAATGATGCTAAAGCTGAAACTCCAATACTTTGGCCATCTGATACAAAGAGTTGACTCATTGGAAAAGACTCTGATGCTGGGAGGGATTGGGGGCAGGAGGAAAAGGGGATGACAGAGGATGAGATGGCTGGATGGCATCACCGACTCAATGGACATGAGTTTGAGTGAACTCTGGGAGTTGGTGATGGACAGGGAAGCCTGGCATGCTGCGATTCATGGGATATCAAAGAGTCGGACACGACTGAGCGACTGAACTGAACTGATGGCAGTTCTATTTCCAGTTTTTTAAGGAACCTCCACATGTTCTCCATAGTGGCTGTACTAGTTTTCATTCCCATTAATGGTGTAAGAGGGTTCCCTTTTCTTCACATCCACTCGAGCATTTACTGTTTGTAGACTTTTTGATAGCAGCCATTCTGACCAGCGTGAGATGGTACCTCACTGTGGTTTTGATTTGCATTTCTCTGATAGTGAGTGATGTTGAGCATCTTTTCACATGTTTGTTAGCCATCTGTATGTCTTCTTTGGAGAAATGTCTGTTTCGTTTTTTGGCCCATTTTTTGATTGGCTTATTTGTTTCTGGTATTGAGCTGCATGAGCTGCTTGTATATTTTGGAGATTAGTTCTTTGTCAGTTGCTTCATTTGCTATTATTTTCTCCTATCCTGAAGGCTGTCTTTTCACCTTGCTTATAGTTTCCTTCATTGTGCAAAAGCTTTAAGTTTAATTAGGTCCCATATGTTTATTTTTGGTTTTATTGAATTCTCATATTAAGTTTTTAAACACTGTAGATAGATTTCTAATTAAATGATAGATTTTCATTGAAATTAGATCAAGGAACAATTTAACATAAATTGGGTGCTACAAAACTAGACAGCCTATTAAAAAGCAGAGACATTACTTCACTGACAAAGATCTCTCTAGCTGAAGCTATGGTTTTTCCAGTACTCATGTATGGATGTGAGAGATGAACCATAAAGAAAGCTGAGGACCAAAGAATTGACGCTTTTGAACTGAGGTGTTGGAGAAGACTCTTGAGAGTCCCTTGGCCTGAGAAATGATCCAAATAGTCCATCCTAAAGGAAATCAGTCCTGAATATTCATTGGAAGGACTGATACTGAAGCTGAAACTCCAATACTTTGGCCACCTGATACAAAGAGCTGACTCATTGATGGTGGGAAAGATTGAAGGCAGGAGGAGAAGGGGATGACAGAGGATGATGGTTGGATGGCATCACGGACTCAATGGACATGAGTTTGAGCAAGTTCCAGGAGTTGGTGATGGACAGGAATGCCTGGCATGCTGCAGTCCATGTGGCTGCAAAGAGTGGGACATGATAGTGACTGAAATGAATGAGTATATTTAGTAGAGGACAGGATCTTCTTGAGATAATCAATGAAGTTTTCCCTGAGAGGTAGCATTTCGACTGAGGTATGTAAGATTAGGGGCTTTCCTGGTGGCTCAGTAGTAAAGAATCTATCTGCAAAGAAGACGCAGATTCTATCCCTGGGTTAGGGAGATTCCCTGGAGGAGGAAATGGCAACCCCCTCCAGTATTCTTACCTGGGAAATACCATGGACAGAGGAGTCTGGTGGGCTACAGTCCATGGGGTCACAAAAGGATCAGACATGACTTCGTGGCTAAAAACAACAAGAAGTTAAAGACAGTGTGTCCTACTAAGTATATATCCAGAAGATGATTGTGCTTACCCTCTAAGTATAAGAGACAAGATTTGAATAGAAAAAAAGATTGATAAAACCTAAATGTCCAACTGTGAGAAAATAAATTGTGTTATTTTCATACAGTGGAATAATACACATAAGTGAAGATGTCCGAGGAACATATTCTAACACTGATAAATCTCACAAACAGAAGTTAAATAATTAAAAGTTGCAAAGGAATGCACATGACCAATACAATTTTTGCCAAGTTTTAAACTCTGTGTGAATATAATGGGGCTTCCCTGGTGACCCAGATGATAAAAAATTCTGCCTGCAATGCAGGAGACCTGGGTTCGATTCCTGAGTCAGAAAGATCCTCTGGTGGAGGGTATGGCAACCCACTCCAGTAGAATCCTCATGGACAGAGGAGACTGACCGGTTACAGTGCCTAGGGTCACAAAGAGTCGGACATGACTGAAGTGACTGAGCACGCACACAAGAATATAATGTATTCAGTTCAGTCGCTCAGTTGTGTCTGATTCTTTGTGACCCTATGGACTGCAGCATGCCAAGTTTTCCTGTCCATCACCATCTCCTGGAGCTTGCTCAAACTCATGTCCATCGAGTCAGTGATGCCATCCAACCGTCTCATCCTCTGACGTCCCCTTATCCTCCTGCCTTCAATCTTTCCCACCATCAGGGTCTTTTCCAATGAGTCAGTTCTTCGCATTAGGTGGCCAAAGTATTAGAGTTTCAACTTCAGCATCAGTCTTTCCAATGAACATTCAGGACTGATTTCCTTTAGGACACACTAGTTGGACATCCTTGCAGTCCAAGGGACTCTCAAGAGTCTTCTCTAATACCACGGTTCAAAAGCATCAATTCTTCAGCCCTCAGTTTTCTTTATGGTCCGACTTTCACATCCACATATGACTGCTGGAAAAAACTCTCACATCCATACATGACTACTGGACATATTTTAGGGGGACATAATTCAATCCACTTCAAGGCACATATACCTGTTTTGTTGTTTTTGTTAGTAAAATTAAGATTAGGAAATTTACTTAGAGTATATTTAAAATAATTTTATGGTAGAGTTAATTGTCCTTAATGAACATTGTTTTACTTGTTGCCTAAGTTCCAATTGTCATTCTTTTTTTGGTCTTTTTATTAAATAAAATGGACAACTAAACAGAATATAAGTGTGCTGTTTCAGCCATAAACCAATAATCCTGGAAGAAATGCTCTAAGAATGAACTGTGGATAATTACTTGAGATATATATGTTCAAGATATTTTACTTGAATGACTACCTAAATTATTATTTGGTAAGAAGAACAAGTGGCTGTGTTAGGACAATTATTAACAACAAATATTGATAAGCTGTGTACTTTAATCGCATGCTCCTTCCAACATTTAGACATTTCTTGATGTTTTTCTTTCCATCAATAGTATCATCTCCTGGAGGAGGATGATGAGGCGTGAAAGGAAACATCATGCACTTAGGATTTTTTTTTAACAGGAAGGGAACTTAGAGATCATCTCATCTTCCACATTTCATTTTATAAACGAGGACACCCAGGACTATAGCAATTTCACAATCCGACTTTCAGAAGTAATTAGTTGAGTAATTGGGTATCACAGTCCCAGGCCTAAAATTCAGGTCCTCTAATTTCCAGTTCAGTAATTTTTTTTCTTTACTACATATGCTAACACTAATAACTGGCATTGATTAAGCCATTACTGTGTTCTACTGTGCTAAGTGTTTTTGTATACATTCCCTCCTTGTATTTTCAGGAACATTTAATTCTCAGGGTCTTGGGCAGTCTAACCATTCAATGTTTTATATGTACTACACGGTATTTTCTTTCTATTAAGTGTCAAGAAAACTATGGAAAGTGTACTTTTCCCATATCTCAGGCATCCTCAGGAATGTTATTATTTGGTAGTTTTCCGTGAACCTAGTTTTCTGCCAGAATTAATGAAACTTTTGCATGGAATGCAATACTAACAAACTTAATGCTACAATCTACATCTTTGGAACAAAAACTCTGTCCATGTTTAGTTTTATTTCTTTAGAATATATTTTCAAAAGAGGAATTTGTAGTTTAAGGCATAGATATATTTAAGGCTCTTTAAAGAATATGGTATTCTGTAACTTATTTCTGACTACATCCAAATATAGCTATACCTCTGACTGGGAAGATGGCAAGGATTAAATCTGCCATAACTCCATAGGTGTCAAAAATAGATGATGAAGCAAGGATGGATCAGAGAGAGTCCCGTTATTATGGCCCAACAAATGGCAGAAGCATCACACAGGAGGCCAGTGCTGGGCAACAGTATGGGCCCAGATGCAGGTGAAGTTGGAGACAGATGGGCCCCTGGGCTGGACAGCTGGTGTTTGCCAAGTGGAGTAAAATTGAAGTTCTGTTCTCACCTAGACACTCCAAGGACAAAGTTAGTTTATTCTGCTGGAATAAAGAGAGAAGACAACCATGCCTGAGGTCAAGAAAAACGTCCCAGTTTTCACATGTGTAGAAAGACTCCTTGAGAGTCAAAAAGGGAGAAGATGCCACTCCATAATACATGTGGACATGAACCTACAGGCCTCTGCAGTAGAATTTATATTAACAAAAGTTGTATAGGCATCTTGGGGAGGATCATAGGACAGATCAGGTATGAAAAAAGAAACAGGATAATTGGCCAAAGATAAAGACTTGGACGAACTGTCCTATGTAAGTGATTTAAATCACCTCCTTACTGTGCTCCTCCTCACTAGAGAGGACACCCATACTCTTTCTTTCTGGGTGTATATTTATGCCTAACTTCTGACTTCTATACTCCTCAGTCAAGATGCCCACACTCCTCTCCAGGTGTTTATTTCTGTCTTGTTTCTGTCTCAAATAAACAAACTGTTTCTCTGTGTGCTCTCCCACATGTTATGCTGTGTCTCTTAATAATAAACTTTTTACCTGTTTTTACAGATTTTACCTCCTTAAAACATTCTTGCTTTCAATGCAGGTAAGAGCCAGGGGTACTTGGCCTCTAGTCTCTAGGCCCTGGTGGACTAGTGGCGAGGATTCCTGGTTTTCACCCTGGCTACCCAGGTCCACTTCTTGGGCAGAGAACTAAGATCTCTCTTCAGGATTGCTTACTGCATTCTCTCTGAGATCACAGGCAGTGGATTGTGAGACAGCTAAGACTCCAGGGCTAAACGCTTAGCATCTTCTGTGGCAAGCAGTAAACAAGCTAGTACCCCTCCCCAGGGAAGTGAGTGGTTGCTCCTCACTCATACCATGGCTGCTGCTTGGGTTGCTTAATTGCCTATACACTAGCTAAAGAAACAGCTCAGGGTCAAAGAACAGTTAGGTCTTGCAGTTTAGCTCTCTCAGAGAGGTGGGCAAGAGCCCTGTGGGCCCATGTGGACTGCCTCATACTGTATGATGACTGAAGTATTCTTTTCCTTTCTTTCTTTTTTTTTTGGTGCTAATTGTAAGTGAATTTATTGAAAATTCAGTATGCAACTATTCAATAAAATACTAGACAATTAAAATTATATTCTTAAGGACTGGCGTATGTTAGTCGCTCAGCTGTGTCCGACTCTGCAACCCGGACTGTAGCCCGCCAGGCCCCTCTCTCCATGGAATTCTCCAGGCAAGAATACTGGAGTGAGTTGCCATTCTCTTCTCCAGGGAATCTTCCCAACCCAGGGATTGAACCCTGGTCTCCTAAATTGCAGGCAGATTCTTTACCATCTGAGCTACTAGGCAAGCCCTAAGGACTGGTAAAATACATGAAAATCCTTGAAAGTCAAAATTTAGAGATTAAAAAGCAGGACCCAAAACGATCCCACGATCCCATAAAAATATTTTCACTTAAGCAGATGAAAATAAAATAGAAATAAATATGCCGGTCTATTAAAACTCACGATCTCTGGGTACGAAAATTCTAGTAACTTTTATAACTCTTATATTTCTCCGGCAATATTTCTTCATTTGCATAGGCCGTGGCTTATTTAATTTTACTTGTTTCATTTAACAGATCTTCCAGCCCTCATTTTAGTTCCATCTGCTCTACATTCAAAGATTGACTTGAACACGTAATTAAAATGGATACCCATCACGCCACTTCACCTGGAAAAGCAGAAATGAACCAGAAAAGGCGGCGGGGCGGGGGAGGGGCGGTAGGAGGGGCGCGGTAAACTTCGAAAACTAGTCCGTTTTCTTGTCTTTCTACTCTCTGTATTACCAGTCATAGGCGTTTGAGCAAACAAATTCAAAAGAAAACATTTAATGCTCTCTAGTGAGACACGGAGTAACTTCAGAAAACGTTAAATGTCACAGAAAAACTTTCTGTCAATCCCCTCAAAGCCCTCGGAAATCCTCCCCAATAGTCCACACCCTTCAAACTTTCCATCGCCAGGCAGCTGCTCTCCGTGGCTGGAGAGCGCTAAGCAAGGTTTTAAGTTGCCGGGCTCGCGCGGTGAGTGTCCCCCGCGGCCTGTGAGCTCCTGGGGGTGGGGTGGGGAAGCCCTTCTCCCTGAGCCCGCCGCCCCGACGACCCCCGCGCCCCGCGTGGAGCCGCGCCCGGCAGAACTGCGCGCGGGCGCCGGGGAGCGAGCAGGCCTCGCGCTCCCAACGGCCGAGCCTCGGTGGCCGCGGAGGCCGAGCTGGAGCAGCCCCTGGCGCAGCTGAGCTGCGCGGCGCGGCGCCCTCAGGGACGCGCGGAGACCCGGTTCCCCGCCCGGCGGAGGCCCGGCCGACTCGCCCCGCTCTGCGCCCACCTCCCGGCCTCCCCGGTTCCCACCCCGTTACAGCCCCCAGCTGAGCCCCAGGCCCTGGCCGATCCCAGTATCTTCCGCTGGACGTCTGAGAGATCCCACAGCCCACTCCCGCTTTTAAGAATTCAAAAGTAAGACCAACAAAATGTCTATCCTTTCAGGCTTGTCTTCTGCTCCCGTCTCCTCCCCACTCCTCTGCACCACGAAAATCTCACCACTAAATTTGACACTTTCCCCAAGCAAACTGAGCCTTTCCTGCTTTCTTGCTAGAATACTCCCCTTTTCCCGTCCTTTGGGGTTTCCCTGGGGGCTCAGCTGGTAAAGAATCCGCCTGCAATGCAGGAGACCTCGGTGAGATTCCTGGGTCGGGAAGATCCTAGAGAAGGGATAGGCTACCCACTCCAGTACTCTTGGGCTTCCTGGTGGCTCAGCTGATGAAGAATCCACCCGCAATGCCGGAGAGCTGGGTTTGGTCCCTGGGCTGGGAAGATCCCCCGGAGCAGGCTATCCACTCTAGTATTCTTGCATGGAGAATTCCGTGGACAGAGGAGCCTGGCGGGCTACAGCCCATGGGGTTACAGAGTCCGACACGACTGAGAGCCTTTCACTTTCTTCCGCCCTTTACTGACGGCTCTAGAGACCCAAGTCAAAGTCATCTCTGTCAGGTCTTTTCCAGAAGTTTCTTTCCCTGCTAGTCTGTGTCAGTTCTCTTGTTCATTCACCTTTTCCTGGCGTACTGACCACCCTGTGCGTTTTTAGCAGTCTGTCATCTCCCCCACACCTCTTCCGTTGTGCACTTTTCTTTAGAGGGGCGTCTCGGTTGTGTATGTAGCCATAGGGACCAAGCACGCAGAGACCCTTAGTAATGGGGAAGGGATAGGGTTACAGAGATGCGCACAAGAGAAAGGGGTGTGGTTGAAATGGCAACTTGCTCCTGGAAATGACCAGGGATGCCTTTGTGGAGGTTCAGTGAACCTCCAGAATTGAACTTAAAGAGAAGGGGTGGTGGAAATTTCGAATGACTGCGTGTGCCATCAAGTTGTCTGGGGAGGAGGACAAGGAAGGGCGAGCAGGAGAAGATGAAAAGGTGTTTATCCTGCACTCCCTCTGCGCTCTTACAGCCAGCAAAGCGTCTTTACTTGGAGTAAAGACCTGCCCTTTCACTGCAGAAGTAGTCGACCTAAATCCTAAAATTTAGAAGGAAATTTAGGTTCCAAATTTTAAGTCTTAAGATATATAGGAGAAAAATTATTTGTATTATAGTATATGATACAGACACACAGAACACAAGTAAAATATACACATGATAATAATTTTCAAAAATCCATTAAGTTATCAAATTGAAAAGCACAACTCTTCCTCTGCTTCTCTCATCCAGCCTTTCTCACTCAAGATAATGGTTCATAATTCATTGTGTGTCTTTCCCAGAAAGTTTTAATTTGTATTTTTATCAAATCTACACTACTACTGATTATAATTTTATGCAATTATGTAAATGGAAATTCCATACTCTATGTAAAAACATAAAGGAAAAAAAATGTGAGGAAAGGAAAAAAAGGCTGCCAATTAAACCTTCTTAAAGTGAGCATCTTAGCATAGATGAAATATTATGCATATGCATACATATACTTCAAAATTTTATTTTTTCCATGTAATGAATTTGAAATGTTTATATATATATATAGCTTTACCTCTATTTTATTGCTAATGTCAAATTAAAACTTTATTGAATAGAGTATTACAGTACAGTTAATGGATCCTTTTATTAAGGAACATTTTGGTTGTTTCCAAGAAGTGTGTTTGTTTTCTTGCTTCTTTTTACTTTTGCAAACATGTTGTATGCATACAAAGATATGAATATGTATATATAGTAAGCTAACTTATATTTACTAAAATTTTTTTCTATTTTAACTATATAATCTATTAAAATTTTTGCTGCAGTTTTTAGGAATTCTATATAAAATAGTTGTGTACATTTTCTAAGTTATAATGAAATAACTGCAGCAGTCTTTGGAAATGGTAAAGCTGATAATTTTTATTTAGAGTTCATTACACACCATATATGATTTGACATTTGGAAACCACATAGAAAAAGCAACTCAAATGATTTCATTAGAGCAAGAATTCTACAGCTTCCCTAAGCAAAATCTCCCCAAAATGGCAGTGGTAATTTATTTATTTTGAGTGTCTCAGATATATGGTTTTCTTTAAAAATGTAAACTATAACATTATTTAGAATTTACTTGTTTCTCAGTCATAATAGTGATTAATTCCTGGTTATCATTTTCCTGATTGTCAATGTGTACAAACTAGTGGCCATAAACACTCTTTATGTTCACAAAATAAGAGTTTATCCTGTCCTTAACTTGAAATATATATGCCAGAACTCAATTCATAGAGAACAAATTGAACTCTTTACATAAAACATGTATTCTGAGAGGAGTATTCTAATAAGTTTCAGAATTTAAATGCTATTTTTTTCCCTTTCCTAAACAGCTTCACATAAATCCCAAGGAAACTGAGGTAAGGAGACACACACAGAGGTGGAAATGTTATATTTAAATGTTTACCTGAATTGAAGATACAGACTATGTTTATTAGATCACCATAGGATCAGAGTAACTCATGGTGACTTCTTTCAGTGTAGTTTATGATAAGCTGGGGGAATTCTTAATTAGGAGATTTTCAAGTTTGACCTAGGAGTGCTAGAAAAAAAGCTCTGAGTAGAACTGAGCCTGTTCCGTAAAATGTTGACATTAGGAATCGGTGCTTGTATAAAAACCGCATTTTATTATTTATGTAACTGATTCTGAGTCCTTGCAATTTGTGATCTTTTAGGAGAATAAATACAATATGGCATTATTCTAAGCATTTTTTCCCAACTAAATTCACCCCCTCTGACCTCTTCATACTTTTTCATGGCTTTACCGTTTTACTTCTTTTTTTTTTAAATTAAATTTTATTATTAATTGGAGGATAGTTACAATATTGTGATGCTTCTGCCATACATCAACATCAATTTATGTCTTTAATGGACAGAGAGGCCTGGCGAGCTGCGATTCATGGGGTTGCAAAGAGTCGAACACAACTGAGTGACTGAACTGAACAGAAACTTAAAAAATATTTTTATTGTTAAAGTATAATTGCTTTACAATGTTGTGTTAGTTTCTGCTGTTCAACAAAGTGAATCAGCTATGTGTATACATATGTCCCCTTTCTCTTGAGCCTCCTTCCCCCAGACCCCCTGTCCCAGCCCTCTAGGTTTTTATCATTCTACTTCTTTCTCTAGATATTTTTCTTTTCGCTTCTAACTGAATCCTTCTCCTTCAAGGCCAACTTACGTCCAAATCCTGCATGACATCGTTTTTGTCTGTTTTTTCCACCATAATTTTTTTCCTTTTCTAATTTCCTTTTCCAGTAGAATGTCACAAATTTACACTGTTGGTTGATTTGCAGACTACTTTATCTCCTCAGTAAGATTATGAATTTTGAAGGACAAGGATCTTGTCTTGTTTTCTGTCCCAGAGTGAATATCATAGCCCTGGACATGGTTTAGTTACTCATACCACTTTGAATGGCAGCTGCAGCTGTGGCACAGAAAAGGAGAGAGAAGATTTGGGGTGTGTTTTTTGTTGTTTTCTTTGCACACTATTTGTCTTCCTCTCAGCTTTCTTTCCTTTTTATTTGCTTCCAGTTTTCCTTCTCTAAGCCTATTGATTTAGCCTGATCCTTAGTTATAGATATTGTTTAACCTAACTGGTGGTGTTCAGGACTAATTTGAGCCTTTTTAGTATTTAATATCCTTTCATTGAAAGATTACAAATAGGTGAGCAAGGGGGCAAAGCTGGTGCCTGCAGATAATGTAGTTCCTCAATACTTATACTGGTTCTTCTAGGTTTCTCTAGTATTTTTACCTTTCTCTAGTATCTAGTATCAGAATGCTTTTTTTTTTTTCCCCTTTGTAGGTTTGAGGAGGGTTTTCACAAACTAAGACCTCTTGATAAACTGTCAACAAAAATTGGTCGTTTTCTTCAGTTCAGTTCAGTTCAGTCACTCAGTTGTGTTCGACTCTTTGCAACCCCATGAATCGCAGCACGCCAGGCCTGGCTGTCCATCACCAACTCCCAGGGTTCACTCAAACTCACGTCCATAGAGTCATCCAGCCATCTCATCCTCTGTCATCCCCTTTTCCTCCTGCCCTCAATCCCTCCCAGCATCAGAGTCTTTCCCAATGAGTCAACTCTTCGCATGAGGTGGCCAAAGTACTGGAATTTCAGCTTTAGCATCATTCCTTCCAAAGAACACCTAGGGCTGATCTCCTTCAGAATGGACTGATTGGATCTCCTTGCAGTCCAAGGGACTCTCAAGAGTCTTCTCCAACACCACAGTTCAAAAGCATCAGTTCTTCCGCACTCAGCTTTCTTCACAGTCCAACTCTCACATCCATACATGACCACTGGAAAAACCATAGCCTTGACTAGA
>SJYX01000411.1:0-52702 GCA_006410675.1 Oreotragus oreotragus | reverse complement strand
TATGGTGGTTTTATTCCTAGTTTTTTTTTAAGGAACCTCCATACTGTCTTCCATAGTGGCTGTATCAATTTACATTCCCACCAACAGTGCAAGAGTGTTCCCTTTTCTCCACACCCATTCCAGCATTTATTGTTTGTAGACTTTCTGATGAGGGCCATTCTGATCCGTGTGAGATGATATCTCCTTGTAGTTTTGACTTGCATTTCTCTAATAATGAGCAATGTTGAACATCTTTTCATGTGTTTGTTAGCCATCTGTATGTCTTCTTTGGATAAAGGTCTGTTTAAGTCTTTTTCCCACTTTCTGATTGGGTTGTTTGTTTTTCTGGCATTTAGTTGTATGAGCTACTTGTATATTTTGGAAATTAATCCTTTGTCAGTTGTTTCATTTGCTAGTATTTTCTCTCACTCTGAGGGAAGTCTTTTCACCTCACTTATAGTTTCCTTTGCAGTGCAAAAGCTTTTAAGTTTAATGAGGTCCCACTTGTTCACTTTTTCTTATTTTTGTTACTCCAGGAGGTGCGCCATAGAGGATCTTGCTTTGATTTATGTCATCAAGTGTTCTGCCTATGTTTTCCTCTAAGAGTTTTATAGTTTCTGGTCTTACATTTAGGTATTTAGTCCATTTTGAGTTTATCTCTGTGTATGGTGTCAGGAAGTGTTTTAATTTCATTCTTTTACATGTAACTGTCCAGTTTTCCCAGCATCATTTATTGAAGAGGCTGTCTCTGTGCCATTGTATATTTTTGCCTCCTTTGTAAAAAATAAGGTAACTATAGGTGCATGGGTTTATTTCTGGGCTTTCTATCTTGTTCCACTGGTCTGATTTCTGTTTTTGTGCCAGAACCATACTGTCTTGATGACTGTAGCTTTGTAGTATAATCTGAAGTCAGGAAGATTGATTCCTCCAGCTCCATTCTTCTTTCTCAAGACTGCTTTGGCTATTTGAGATCTTTTGTGTTTCCATATGAATTGTGACATTTTTTGTTCACAAAAAATGTCAGTTGCTGTGAACATTTTTTGTTCACATTGTGAAGAATGCCATTGGTAATTTGATAGGGATGGCATTGAACCTGTAGATTGTATTTGGTAGTATAGTCATTTTCACAATATTGATTCTTCCTACCCCGGAACATGGAATATCTCTCCATCTGTTTATGTCATCTTTGATTGCTTTCATCAGTGTCTTATAATTTTCTGTGTACAGAAGAGTTTTAATCATAAATGGGTGCTGAATTTTGTCAAAGGCTTTTTCTGCATTTATTGATGTGATCATATGGTTTTTATTGGTATGGTGTATCACAGTTGATTGATTTGCATATATTGAAGAATCCTTGCTACCTGGAATAAACCCAGCTTTATCATGGTGTATGAGCTTTTTGATGTGTTGCTGAATTCGGTTTGCTAAAATTTTGTTGAGGATTTTTTCATCTATGTTCATCAGTGATATTGGCCTGTAGTTTTCTTTTTCTGTGTTGTCTTTGTCTGGTTTTGGTATCGGTGATGGTGGCCTCATAGAATAAGATTGGAAGTGTTCCTTCCTCTGCAATTTTTTGAAAGAGTTTTAGAAGGATAAGCATTATCTCTTCTCTAAATGTTTGTTAGAATTCTCCTGTGAAGCCGTCTGGTCCTGGGCTTTTGTTTTTTGGCAGATTTTTGATAACAACTTCAATTTCAGTGCTTCAATGGTTGTTCATAATTTCTATTTCTTCCTGGTTCAGTCTTGGAAGGTTGAACTTATTTAAGAATCTATCCGTTTCTTCCAGGGTATCCATTTTATTGCATTAGGTTGTTCATAATAGTCTCTTATAATCCTTTGTATTTCTGCATTTTCTATTGTAACCTCTCCTTTTTCATTTCTAATTTTGTTGATTTGATTCTTCTCTCTTTTGTTCTTGATGAGTCTGGCTAAAGGTTTATCAGTTTTATCTTCTCAAACAACCAGCTTTTAGCTTTATTAATCTTTAATCTTGTTTCTTTCATTCCTTTTTCACTTATTTCTGCTCAAATCTTTATGATTTATTTCCTTCTAATTTTGGGGTTTTTTTCTTTTTTTTTGGTTCTTCTTTTTCCATTTGTTTTAGGTGTAAAGTTAGGTTCTCTATTTGATGTTTTTCTTGTTTCTTGAGTTAGGATTGTATTGCTATAAACTTCCCTCTTAGAACTGCTTTTGCTACATCCCATAGGTTTTGAGTTGTCGTGTTTTCATTGTCATTTGTTTCTAGAAATTTTTTTATTTTCCTTTTGATTTCTTCAGTAACCTGTTGGTTATTTAGAAACATGTTGTTTAATCTCCATATATTTGTGTTTCTTACAGTTTTTTTCTTGTAATTGATATCTAGTCTCATAGCGTTGTGGTCAAAGATGCTGATATGATTTCAGTTTTCTTAAATATACTGAGGTTTGATTTGTGACCCAGGATGTGGTCTATCCTGGAGAATGTTCCGTGTGCACTTGAGAAGCAGTTATATTCTTCTGCATTTGGATGGAATGTTCTGAAGATATCAATGAGATCCATCTCATCTAATGTATCATTTAAGACTTGTGTTTCCTTAATAATTTTCTGTTTTGATGATCTGTCCCTTGGTGTGAGCAGGATGTTAAAGTCTCCTACTATTATTGTGTTACTGTCAGTTTCTCCTTTTATGTCTGTTAGTGTTTGTCTTATGTATTGAGGTGCTTCTGTGTTTGGAGCATAGATATTTACAATTGTCTTGTCTTCCTCTTGGATTGATCCCTTGATCATTATGTAGTGTCCTTCCTTATCTCTTGTGATCTTCTTTAATTTATGGTCGATTTTATAGGATATGAGGATTGCTCCTCCAGCTTTCTTTTGCTTCCTATTTGCATGGAATATATTTTCCATCTTCTCACTTTCAGTCTATATGTGCCTTTAGGTCTGAAGTGGGTTTCTTGCAGACAGCATATATATGGGTCTTGTTTTTGTATCCATTCAGCCAGTCTGTGTCTTTTGGTTGCAGCATTTCATCCATTTACATTTAAAGTAATTATTGATATATATGTTCCTATTGCCATTTTCTTAATTGTTTGGGGTTGATTTTGCAGATCTTTTTTCTTCTCTTGTATTTCCTGACTATATAAATCCCTTTAACATTTGTTGTAAAGCGGGTTTGGTGGTTCTGAATTCTCTTAAATTTTGCTTGTCTGAAAAGCTTTTTATTTCTCCATCAATTTTGAATGAGATCCTTGCTGGGTAATCTTGGTTGTAGATTTTTCCCTTTCAGTACTTTAAATATACCCTGCCATTTCCTTCTGCTTGCAGAGTTTCTGCTGAAAGATCAACTCTTAAGCTTATGGGGTTTCCCTTGTATGTTACTTGTTGCTTCTCCCTTGCTGCTTTTAATATTCTTTCTTTGTGTTTCGTCTTTGTCAGTTTGAGTAGTATGTGTCTTGGCATGTTTCTCCTTGGGTTTATCCTGTATGGGACTCTTTGTGCCTCTTGGACTTGATAGACTATTTCCTTTTTCATGTTGAGGAAATTTTCAACTGTATCTCTTCAAAAATTTTGTCAAACCCTTTCTTTTTCTCTTCTTTTTCTGAGACCCCTATAATTCAAATGTTGGTGCATTTAATATTGTCCCAGAGCTCTCTGAGACTATCCTCAGTTCTTTTCATTCTTTTCACTTTATCATGCTCTTTGGAAGTTATTTACACCATTTTCTCTTCCAGCTCACTGATTCATTCTTCTTCTTCAGATATTCTGCTTTTGATTCCTTCTAGAATATTTTTAATTTCAGTAATTGTGTTGTTTGTCTCCGTATGTTTATTCTTTAATTCTTCTAGGTTTTTGTTCATTGATTCTTGCATTTTCTTTATTTTGTTTTCAAGGTTTTTGATCATCTTTACTATCATAGTTTTGAACTCTTTTTCAGGTAGTTTGCCTATTTCCTCTTCATTTATTGGGACTTCTCTGTTTCTAGTTTGTTCCTTCATTTGTGTAGTATTTCTCTGCCTTTTCATTATATACATTTTTAACTTATTGTTTTGGAGGTCTCCTTTTCCCAGGCTTCAGGGTTGAGTTATTTATTCCTTTTGGTCTCTGCCCTCCTAAGGTTGGTCCAGTGGTTTGTGTAAGCTTATAGAATGAGATTTGTGCTGACATTTTGTTTGTTTGTTTTTCCTCTGATGGGCAAGGCTGAGTGAGGTGGTAATCCTGTCTGCTGATGATTGGGTTTGTACTTTTGTTTTGTTTCTTGTTTAGATGAGGTGTCCTGCACAGGGTGCTACTATTGGTTGGGTGATGCCTGGTGTTGTATTCAAGTGGTTTCATTTGTGTGAGTTCTCACTATTTGATACTCCCTAGGGTTAGTTTTCTGGTAGTCTAGGATCTTGCAGTCAGTGCTCCCACTCCAAAGACTCGGGGCTTGATCTCTGGTCAGGAATGAAGATTCCACAAGTAGTTTGTTATGGCATTAAGTGAGATTAAAACAAATATCCAAAAATGAGAAACCAAAGATGAACCCCAGACAAATGACAGTTACAAAATCAAGCAGATAATACTTAAAATAATGGAATATACAGATACACACCCATGAGCAAAGTCAAAACAGTCCAACACAAATGAAGTACAATAGATTGACCCAGCAAACAAAGGAAATCAAAAATTATATTTCCCAGTTAAGAAAAAAACTAACTAAAGCACAAAGTGGAAAACAAAACCAAAGCAAGGTGCCAAGTGGGGAAGAAAGCATTGAAAACAAAACTAACAGATATGTTGAGAGGAAAAGAAAGGAAGGAAAGAAAGAAAGAGTAGATATGCAAAGTTAAATAGGAGGTAGATGAAGAAAGTTTATATACATTGAATATTAACTTCAAGGGGAAAAGAACAGTAGGAAAGGCAAGCAAAGGAATAAATGTAGAAAAAACATAATAGGTTTAAAAAAATTAAAAGTTAAAATTATAAAGAAGAGAAGAGAAAAAAGCAGAAGAAGAAAAAAAAAAGGAAAAAACTCCATAGAACTGCAAAAGCCCAACGTAGATGCAGAGGTTTATAACAACGATAAAAAGTGTGACTGAATATACACATATACATATACACCCATAAGCAAAATCAAAGCAGTCCAATGAAAATAAAGTACAATGGACTGATCCAGCAAACAAAGGGAACCAAAAATTATATCTACCAGAACAAACCTAACTACAGCACAAACTGGAAAACAAAACTAAAGTAAGATGCCAACTGGAGAATAAAACAATGAAAATAAAGCTAACAGATATGTTGAGAGGAAAGGAAAGAAAGAAAAGAAAGAAAGAATAGATATGTAAAGTTAAATAGAGGTAGATGAAGGTTTCTATACATTAAAGATTAACTGAAAGGGGAAAAGAACAGTAGGAAAAGCAAAGGAATAAATGTAGAAAAAATAATAATAGGTTAAAAAAAATTTTTTAAGGGGGGGAAGGGAAAAAAAAAGTGGGAGGGGGGAATTCCCCAGAATTGCAAAAGCCCAACATAGAGGCAGGGGTTTATGACAACAATAAAAAATGTGACTGAGAATAAAAGGAAAAAAAGCTCAAAAGTTTGATTAGACTTCATGAAGGTGAAGGTGAAGTTGCTCAGTCGTGTCCAACTCTTTGCGACCCCGTGGACTGTAACCTACTAGGCTTCTCCTTCCATGGGATTCTCCAGGCAAGAATACTGGAGTGGATTGCCATTTCCTTCTCCAGGGGATCTTCCCGGCCCAGGGATCGAACCCGGGTCTCCCGCATTGGAGGCAGATGCTTTAACCGCTGAGCCACCAGGGAAGCCCTAATAGTGCCAATAAAACTGACAACTACAACAGAGGAGGAAATAAAGAAAAAATCCCAAAGAATCTACAGAACGAGTGAAAACATAAGAATAATAAATGTTTTTCTTGAGTCACTGCTGTCAGGGTCCTTTCCCTTGCTGGTAGTCACGGTCCACTTTGCCTCCCTAGATGCCCTCCAGCACTGTGCTGATCTCTGGACCTGCTGTGGGGTCAGCTCAGATTCTAATCTGGCTCAACTCCTGTGTGTTCTTGCCTCCAGTGTCTACAGCTATCAACTAGTGCATTTTCTTTTGTGGGAGCTCTCAATGACCTTTTATGTATTCCATAGACACAGAATCTGTCTAGTTGATCCTGGGATTTAATCTGCAGCTTGTACAGCAGGTGGGAAGGTTTTTGGGTCTTATTCCTTTGCCATGCTGCCCCTGGGTTTCAATTGTGGTTTTATTTCCACCTCTGCGTGTGGATCGTCCACTGGGGTTTGCTCCTGGGGCTGCCCTGGAGGGCTTGGGTATGCCCCTGTGAGGGCCAGGTGTGGAGGTGGCACAGCTGCTTGTGTCACAGGGGTTCTGGCAGCACCAGGCACTCAGGGGAGTTAGTGGATAGGGCAGCAGGAAGTAGAGTGCTCTAGAAGGGTGTGGCAACCAGCATTGGCCAATACGCCCCAGTGTTCTTGCCTGGAGAACCCCCCTCCCTGCCAGAGAAGCCTGGCAGGCCACAGTCTACAGGGTCACAGAGACAGACACTACTGAAGCGATCCTGTGTGCATAGATGCAAGACTTTTTTTGCCTGTGGCAGCTCTGCCCCAGTGAGAGTCGAGTGTGAGGGTGGCACAGCTGCTTGGCTTGCGGGGACCCTGGTGGCGCCAAGTGTGCAGGGACATGGACTGCCTCTGCTGCAGGAGTTATGGCTCTATCAGAGTCTTTTTTCAAGCCTCATGTAGCTGGCAATCAGAAGGCTTCTTTGGCCAGTCTTTCTCTGTAGCTCTGCCCTTTCAGGCACTTAGCAAGCTCCCTTGCCTGGGGTCTTTCTCTGTTGTTCCACGTGTCAGGCACATAGAAGGGACCCCCCTGGCTGGGGTCCTACTCTGTAGATAAGCCCATCAGGCACTTAAAGGGACACCCTGGGTGGGGTCCGGATCTGTAGTTAAGTGTGTCGGGCATTTGATGGGCCAGCCTCTCTACTGTTCAGCTGCCAATGCTGATGTGTAGGAGGAGGGAGGCTATGGCGATGGCTCCACCAGCTATGCGTGACTCAGCAGTATCGCCTTGCTTCTTTGGCTGCCTGGCTTTCCTCCACAGTCATTTCCCACCACAGTCTCCACCCTCACATCCCCTCGATCTCCCTCTCCACCGTCAACGGCAGCCCTCACCCTGGGATTGCTCCACAATCCCTAAATTCCAGCTCCCAGCTGCTGCCCCTTACAGGGGATCTGAGTCCCTGTCTGGGGTATGTAAGATTGAGGCAGGGACTGTCTGATTCTCATTCCATTTAGGCTGCCACAGATCAGCTGTTTCAGTCTCAGCCCTAAATGTTTCTCCTCTGACTCAGACAATTGTCCCAATGTGGGGGTGGAACCCCTGATTCAGTTCCTCCACCCTTTGTGGGCAGGTCCAGTCCTACTAACACTCCTGGTTTTCTCCCTAGTTCCTTCATCCTACCAAGTTTTGCATGGGTCTATATGTTCTTTCAGGGAAGGCAATGGCACCCAACTCCCGTACTCTTGCCTGGAAAATCCTATGGACGGAGGAGCCTGGTGGGCTGCAGTCCATGGGGTTGCTAAGAGTCAGACATGACTGAGCAATGTCACTTTCACTTTTCACTTTCATACACTGGAGAAGGAAATGGCAACCCACTCCAGTGTTCTTGGCTGGAGAATCCCAGGGACGGTGGAGCCTGGTGGGCTGCCGTCTATGGGGTCACACAGAGTCGGACACGACTGAAGGGACTTAACAGCTTAGCAGCATATGTTCTTTTCCGCTGGTCAGGTGCTCCTGTCCGCTCTCAGCTGGTGTTCTGCATGCACTTCTGTGTCTGAAGGTGTATTCCTGATGTATCCGAGGAGAGAGATGTACTCCATGTCCACCTAGTCCTCCGCCATCTTGTTCTCCCTGGTCATTTTCTTTTTAAAAGAAGTTAAGCCTATCATCTTAGCAGAAAATAAATGTTGAAAGACTAAAATAAATTGAGTTTACTAGTGTTAGAAAAAATGTTCAAAATATGTATAACTGTGCTATGTATTGGGCTTCCCAGGTGGTGCTAGTGGTAAAGAACTCACCTGCCAATGCAGGAGATGCAAGAGACTTGGGTTTGAACTGTGGGTCAAGAAGATCCCCTGGAGGAGTGCATAGCAACCCACTGGCAACCCACTCCACTATTCTTGTCAGAGAATCCCATGGACAGAGGAGCCTGGCAGGCTATGGTCCGTAGGGTTGCAAATAGTTGGACACGACTGAAGCTGCTTAGCATGCATGCATACATGGTATAGATCTACATATGTGTATGTAGACACACACAGACGCACACAGACGCACATGCTGTTAACCAAAATTTGAGAAACGGAGACCTGATTGAAGTTAAAAGGTGTTTATTTGGGGTTTGTTAGGACTGCAGCCTGAGAGACACAGATTCAAAAAGCACTTGAATTGTGTTATGCAGAACTCTAAAATGAAGGAGGCTTAAAAAGGCAAAAATCACAAGTTTACAGTTAAATTACATGAACAATTTATCAAGAATAATAGTTGAAACTGGCAAGAAGTAAGGGTGCTTGTTAAGTAAGGGTTTGTTGGGATCTGAAATGGTTGCATAGATAAGTACAAGGGGAAACCTTGAGACTATAAGGTTGCAGCTGCCAGCAGCTGCTGTTTTGAAAATGGTTGGTGGTATCCTTCACTTTGATACAATTCAGAGAAAATTCAAGTTCTCAGTGGTTCGGGGATGTGTCTGAGACCAGGTCCTCAATGTCAGCCCAACTCCATTTTTAATGTCTAGACTATGATTATTATAATGTCAATTTTCATCAAATATATATATTGAGTATTAAATATATTAAGTGTATTAAAATTCATATTATTTACATTCTCTCTCCATATATATTTATCAACCACAGTTCTATGTCTCAGGAAGCACAGAAGCTGGCATTTACTTGCTGGCAATTAATATTACTTCCCCAGTCTTCTCTGGGCTTCCCTTGTGGCTCAGTGGTAAAGAGTCTGCCTGCCAAGCGGGAAACTCAAGTTCAATCCCTGGGTCAAGAAGATGCCCTGGAGAAGGGAATGGCACCCTACTCCAGTATTCTTGCCTGGAGAATCCCATGGACAGAGGAGCGTGAGTTATAGTTGCAAAAGAGTCTGACATGACTTAGCGGCTCAAGGACTACAGCAACTCGAGTCTTCTACTTGGAACTCATATGTATCCTACCAAGACTTGTCTTCAGTGACAGCTCTTTTTTAGGGATTTTCCTCCTGCACTGTCTCTTTTGACACTACAGATTTTTGTGCACACTTTGGCTGGTTCTAGTGAAATTATAAGTTTTGATGTGTTTACTTCCCTCATTAGAAAGATCATTCTTGGCTGTGTAACTGGATAAGAGCTGTAACTTCTCTGGATCGTAGTTTCATTATCAGTAAAAAGGGAAAATTAAGCTAGATGGTTTCTAACATTTATTTTCTAGTTCTAAAATTATGTGTCATGAATCTTAACTATCTGGAATCTTTAAGTAACAAAATTTTCTGAAAATTTAATCTGTGCCAACACTTAAGAAATAGTATTAATTTTAAGATGGGAACCTCGTTAAGATTTGTTGAATCCTTCCTTGATTTTTTTTAGCAAAATATATTTCAATTTTGGCCTTCCTTTCATGGCTTACATAATGGTATCTCTATACTGGCTTAAATTACTGTGTGTCTCTAGAAAGAGCACTGGTTGCCTATAGAGATGCTCTCCAGCCCCACTGAACTCAATCAGTACACATACTTTACCATTTATTGAAATTAAATTTTGCTTTGATTTCAGAAACTTGACAACAATACCTGTTGATACCCTTTGAAAGAAGGCATGATTCTCTTACCAAGTAAAATGAATTTTATTTTGTAGAATTCAAAAGCAAAAATTTGAACAGAGTGACAGGTAATTGATATGACTTCACTAGTATGTATCGCCATACTTGATCTTGACATATTATAGACAGCACAGCTGACTCCTATAGGCCAGTTTCAAGTGTAAGATTGTAATGCACACACACCCCCTGGGTATTGTATATCTTTGTTGTGTCCAATAGTAATTCACAGGCATCTAAGTAGTCACTGCCTAAGCAAATTTCCTCTAGTGTGAAGAAGCTAGACCTTAGATTGTGTGTGTGTGTGTGTATGTTAGTCACTCAGTTGTGTCAGACTCTTTGTGACCCCATGGTCTGTAGCCTGCCAGGCTCCTCTCTCCATAAGATTTCCCAGATAGGAATATTGGAGTGGGTTGCCATTCCCTTCTTCAGGGGATCTTCCTAACCCAGGGATGGATCCCTGATCTCCTGCATTGCAAGCAGATTCTTTACCGGCTGGGCCACCAGGGAAGCCCAGATCTTAGACTGTGGCCAAAGATCAAAGATAAAAACCAGGATCTATAAGAGAGGAGAGAGAGAGATGAGAAAAAAAAATTAAGCAAAAACTTCGGACAGTTTGAGTACTTATTTGTACATCTTGGATGCTGGTGGGTCAACAGGTTGGCTGACAGCTGAAAGGTCAGTGTGGGTCTTTCTATTCTGGAATAGACCAAAGTAGTATATCAAAGAAAATTTCAGCTGTCTGTGGGTGCTGTGGAAAACCTGGAGAGGGCGGGTGTCGGGTACAGATTATAGGTAATCTCTGTGTCTGATGAAGGGCTGCTGGTGTCCCTTCATATGAAGAATTTTGTAGAATTCAAAAGCAAAAATTTGAACAGAGTGACAGGTAATTGATATGACTTCACTAGTATGTATCATCATACTTGATCTTGACATATTATAGATAGCACAGCTGACTCCTATAGGCCAGTTTCAAGTGTAAGATTGTAATGCACAAACAACCCCTGGGTATTGTATATCTTTGTTGTGTCCAGTAGTAATTCACAGGCATCTAAGTAGTCACTGCCTAAGCAAATTTCCTCTAGTGTGAAGAAGCTAGACCTTAGATTGTGTGTGTGTGTGTGTATGTTAGTCACTCAGTTGTGTCAGACTCTTTGTGACCCCATGGTCTGTAGCCTGCCAGGCTCCTCTCTCCATAAGATTTCCCAGATAGGAATATTGGAGTGGGTTGCCATTCCCTTCTTCAGGGGATCTTCCTAACCCAGGGATGGATCCCTGATCTCCTGCATTGCAAGCAGATTCTTTACCGGCTGGGCCACCAGGGAAGCCCAGACCTTAGACTGTGGCCAAAGATCAAAGACAAAAACCAGGATCTATAAGAGAGGAGAGAGAGAGATGAGAAAAAAAAATTAAGCAAAAACTTTGGACAGTTTGAGTACTTATTTGTACATCTTGGATGCTGGTGGGTCAACAGGTTGGCTGGCAGCTGAAAGGTCAGTGTGGGTCTTTCTGTTCTGGAATAGACCAAAGTAGTATATTAAAGAAAATTTCAGCTGTCTGTGGGTGCTGTGGAAAACCTGGAGAGGGCAGGTGTCGGGTACAGATTATAGGTAATCACATTTCTCTAATAATTAGTGATGTTGTGTATCTTTTCATGTGCCTAGATGTGTATAAGAGACAGTTGTAATCCCATTGGCTGTAGCCTACCAGGGTCCTCTGTCCATGGGATTTCCCAGGCAAGAATACTGCAGTGGGTGGCCATTCCCTTTTCCAAGAGATCTTCCCAACCCAGGGATCAAACCCAGGTCTCCTGCATTGCGGGCAGATGCTTTACCTTCTGAGCCACTGGGGAAGCCCAAAGGATAGAAGGGACTCTTCTCCTTGCTATAGTTTTGAGGAAGTCGAAAATACTAGATGTTTATTAAGTAGTTGAATTATTCAATTATGCCAGAAATGTAGAAAAGACTTGTTATGAATAACTCCAAACAACTCAATTACTGCTTTTTTTAACGTTGTCTATAAGATGATTGAATTGGGTGTCTGTGTGTGTGTATGTAAAGGCAGTTTTGCTGTGCAGGGAAAAAAAAAAAAATGGCCTCAGTTGCCTGTGTATCTAAACCTGCCCTTATGACGTCATCTTGCCCTCTCTTCTCTCTTACGTGTAACCTGAACATAGTGAGGAAGCCAGAAATGGTGACTCACTGCAGGACAAAGGTGTCATTTGTTGCTCAATTCTGGGAACCTTTTTTCTACATATTTATCTCCTAGCAATAATGGAAATAAGAGAAAAGGAGAACATTCTTTTGGGAATACCTACTTTACACTGAGTGAGTCTTATTTAACTCTCAAAGAGCCTGATAAAAGACATGTTCACACATTGACTATGGGAGGCCATTCTGGTTTATCCATGAGTTAAATTTTATGCTAACTACAGCAGCCTGTCTGTGGCTTCTCAAACATACACTGCACATCTGCTTTATTAAACAAAAGGGCACACTGACCAGAAATAAAGAATGTGTGTTTGGTCCCTCAGTCGTGTCCAACTCTTTGAGGACCCATAGACTGTAGCCCGCCAGGCTCTTCTGTCCATGGAATTTTCCAGGCAAGAATAACTGGAGAGGGTTGCCATTTATTCCTCCAGGAGGTCTTCTTGACCCAGGGATCAAACTCGTGTCTCATGTGCCTCCTGCACTGGCAGGCAGGTTCTTCATCATTAGTGCCACCTGGGAAGCCACAGAAGTAAAGAATGCCCATGTTAAAAATAAACACTGAATATGCCTCCCTGGGACCTGAATGCTGGTCCTCCTTTCATAAGACTCCCTTCCTAGGTGCCAAAGCCATACTGACTCAATAAAATCTTGAAGGAATGCATCCCTGATCTTGGTTTAATGTTCTTTGTTCTGACAAGATAAAAAGCTGTGCTGAAAACCACGCTTCAATGGAGCAATTCCTGAGTGACCTGAGAGGCTGTCTTCTGGGCTGTGATCCTCAGTTTAGCTGAAATAAAACTTTTCTGGGCAGTCAAAGCTATGGTCTTTCCAGTAGCCATGTATGGATGTGAAAGCTAGACCATAAAGAAGGTTGAGCACTGAAAAAACTTATATTTTCAAACTGTGGTGCTGGAGAAGACTCTTGAGAGTCTTGCAAGGGGATAAAACCAGCCAATCCTAAAGGAAATCAACCCTGAATATTCATTGGAAGGATTGATGCTAAAGCTGAAGCTCAAATATTTCGGCCACCTAATGTGAAGAACGGACTCACTGGAAAAGACCTTGACACTGGGAAAGACTGAGAGCAGGTGGAGAAGGTGGCAGAGAATGAGATGGTTGGATGGTATCACCAACTCAATGGACATGAGTTTGAGCAAACTCTGGGAGATGGTGATGGTCAGGGAAGCCTGGCGTGCTGCAGTTCATGGGGTTGCAAAGAGTCAGACACAAATTAGCAACTGAACAACAAACTCTTACTCTAGATTGTTTACTGATTGTTTATTGATTCTTTTCATTGACCAGCCTCCAGATGCAGTTGTTACCACTCTCTTTTTAAAGATGTGGAATCTGAGGATTAGAGAGGTTAAGTTATTTATCTAAGATCACACAGCTGGTAGGTTGTAGATACAGGATTTGAACTGAGGCAACTGAATACCAAAATCAAAGCTCCTTCTGCTCTTGACGTGTCCCCCAGATGTCAGAAGACCTTCCAGATTTCCACCACTCCTGCCGTTCCCAGGGGGTTCCCTCTTCATCATCCCTGCTGCCTGAGTGCCCACGAGTCTGTGTGAGCTGCTTCTGTTCCATCATCCAGAAACACCGAGAAACAGCCATTCCAGTTAGGTAAGACATCTCTTCACACCAAGCGTTTTGTGGATTTAATTAGGTGACTAGCAGCCAGATTTAGGGTCATGAGCTAAATCAGATTTAGGGTCTCAACTAGTTTCCTCTCTCTCCCTCTCCCCCCGGTACTGCTGCTGCTCAGCCACCAGGCTTCTTCTAGACCCCTTTTCCATGCTTGCCAGCGGAGAAAGATGAGCCCTGGAATACAGGATTGTCATCTCTCTGTGAGTCCCAGACAGCCTCTAAAGAGTGAACAGCATCCTGTCTTTTCAGAAGAAGCATCTAACGGGCTGTTTGTTCAGACTGCCAAATCTCTTCTCATCTATACCAACCACTTCAGTGATAAGACACTGACTAAGCTTCATTTCTGGAGACTGTTTTAACTGGAGGTGAAGGATTGCTTCATCTGGTGGAGAAATCAGTGTGCAATATTTGGGATATACTTATACTAAATAAATTGTGTTTATCTGAAATTCACATTTAACTGGGCATCTTCTATTTTATCTGGCAGTTCTAAAAGGGAGGCATGAGAGGGGCCATTAAGTTTCCTGGAGCTATTTTCCATGAAAGGTGGATTTAGAAACTTAGAATTGGATGGTGTTTCAATGCACACCTGTTTGGGAGGAAGTGGTTTCTTAAATCTTTTAAATTTATTTTCCGTGAATTAACCATTCCATTTGAGAAGTACTGACAATATCGAGTGAAAAGTGTTGCACTAATTGGAAACACTGCCATCACAACATCCAAGCATCCTTTTAAGTAAGCCTAGGGAAACTGCAGTTTAACGATGCTATTAGCATCCATCACAATGAGAAGAGAGCCCAGTACCCAGGAAATGCCCTTCAAAGTCAGAGGGGATGGAAAACGAAATGGAAAAAAACTAAATGGGCAGACTTTTCTGTCTAAAGTTGCATCAACTCTTGGCACCTACCTTCTCCAACCAAAGCAGGCTTTTTTTTTTTTTTTTTTTTTTAACCATCACATGAAGGACTTGGACCACGTCAGCTCCTCAAGTGAAAAATGAAAATAAACCATCCCTGGGAATATAGATGCTATATAAATGTTTAATGTGGCTGCATTAACAACATCAAGAGTGCTAATGTTTTGTGGACAAAAGAGTTAAAGTCCGGTGTGTGATAGGAATCGGCAAATTAGTAAGTTGTAGGAGCTCTCAGGCTTCTGTTTCCGATTTCCTGATGTCATTAAATGGTGCAGAGGGATCTTCATTTGCATTTCTTTCATGATTTCCAAAGCTGATGGGTCTTCCTATTCACTTTATAAGAGTCATGCATGTTCTTTATTGAAAACATTGAATGTTGAAAAGAAAAAAAAAAAACCTTACAAAAACTAGCTTGGAAAATATTATACATAATCCTACTCTGCCACACACTTTTAACCTCAGATACATTTCTTTTTGGTTTTTAAAAAATGCTATTTTGTATAGTGTACACTTTTTTTGCACATCGTTAGGAACTCTTTAAACATCACCTTAAATAGCAACAGCACACTGGAAATGAAAGTGAAGGTGAGCTTAGCAGAGAATTGTGTAATGAAGGATCCTAAATACTTGCCAGAGGTGAGCCTCAAATGTGTGAAGTCAAAAAAGTAAGCTGTATGAGTTTGCAGGATCCACAATGCTCAATAAATAAAACATAACATGCTCTTCAGACCAGGACCATACTGATACCCCAGGGAGAATCTCCTTCAAGAGTCCTTTGAGGGAGGATCTGCTTATCCTACAATTAAGCTTGTGTACACAGGATAGGAGGGCTTCCCAGTTAGCGCTGGTGGCAAAAGAATCCGCCCGCCAATGCAGAAGCCTCAAGAGATCGGTCCCTGGCCGCAAAGATCCCTTGGGGCAGGAAATGGCAACCCACTCCAGTATGCTTGGCTGGAGAATCCCATGGACGGAGGAGCCTGGCGGCCACAGTCCATAAGGTCACAAATGGGACACTACTGAAGCACCTTAGCACTCAGCATGCTCAGAAGGCTGGGGAGACACTGTCATCCAAGTTTTATTCCTATAACTCCCCCACTGTAGGCCGTATCATAAGCTCTTGAAGTGAACCTTTCCTACAGTTGCCAAAACATATGAGGAAACGGGCATCACTTTTCTTAGGTTTCTTGTAAATATCCGGAACCCCTTTCTGTCCTTACTCATGGAAGTCCAGCTTCTGTGCCTAAAACATCAGACAGTCAGCAGCTCATAGTGATGCTGTTCATTAAACAAGGAAGCCATCAGAATGACGTGGTTCTGATGCTAGCGCTGCAATGTATGCAAACAGAATCTGGACCTGTAAATGCCCCAAGGTTCCAAAACCTAAAGACTGAGGATGACCAATCACAACAGCCAGCTGGCTATAAGCCAGAGCCAGTCAATCATTGTCTCACGTTGCTTCCGCCTTTTCTCTATAGAACTTTCTTCCCAGCTCCTAGGAGTGGAGTGTTTCCAAGCACTTCTGGTTTGGGGCTACCCCACGCAAATCAATTTTTACTCAAACTCTCAGTTTGTCTTTTAACAGCACACAAATGCAAATGTATAAATATTTCTACAGAAATGTCCTTTATAATTGCCAATGTATACAAGTAAAAGTCCCCCCACAGCTCGGCATTAAGCAGGTTGGCTAAGGTGGCTCAGTGGTAAAGAAATCTGCCTGCCAATGCAAGAGCCACAGGAAACATGGGTTCAATCCCTGGGTCAGGAAGATCCCCTGGAGAAGGAAATGGCTACCCACTCCAGTATTCTTGCCGGGATAATCCCATGAACAGAGGGGCCTGGTGGGTTACAGTTTATGGGGTCACAAAGAGTCAGACATGACTGAGCAAGCATGCAAGAGCAGATAACTGAATATATTGATTATTGATTAAGATTCAATAAAAATGGAAAAATTGAAATCAAAAGAAAACTACAGAAAATACAAAGCACCCACTCAGTAATAGAAAATTATTCAGCCATCAAGAGAATAAACCGTGAAGAACATTTATTGATGTTAACTTTTAAAACCTGGATACTAAAGTTTATGGAGACTGGCATTGAGATTTTATATGCATATGAAAAAAAAAAAAACTGGAGAAAATGGTTAAAATAATAATAGTGGTGGCTGCTTTTCCTCTTCCTGCTCTTAGCTTCTGACTTGTCTAAATTGCTTTGCTTGTTTTAAGTAATCCCAGTTTGGTTTGTTTGTTTTGCTCATCTCCGCTGGTGGGTCAAAGAGTTAAACGACCAGGTCCCTGACAGCCAGCCCAGACTTCTACTCACCCACACAAAGCCTTCTGCAAGCTTGACTGATTTTATCAATTGCAAAGCACTGTTTGTTCTTCTGTAAACTAGGCTGGTTATCATCACTTAGAAAATTTGTTTGCACAGAACTCCCTATTGCAGCTCGTAAAACTGACTCTTGCTAATTTGACCTGGAAAAAGCACCAGCCTAGAAGGAGCAGGATTGAAAATGATCTCTCACCCCTGCAGGTCCTCCAGGGATGAGGAGGGCGATTTCTCCTCCAGCACACATCCCTTTATATAAGACTCTGGGGAGGCAGACACCCTTAGTGGCAGTGACCTGCTCTCTTTTCTTTCCTGTCTTTGCTATTTGGCAGCATAGTTTGTTGGAACCTCACAGTGGGGCAGTGGGGCATTCGAAGAAGCTAGGAAGAGTGAGGACCGCAGTAGGAGAGACTAGACTGATGTAGGTCCCCAGGAAGGATGAAAGTCAACAACTCAAAGTCATGCATCATGAAAGAAAGTTGAGCTGGAACTGGACTTGAATCATCTTTTACACCATCAGGGCACAGTCCAGGGGTCATGGTTTGGGTGGGAATTTGGTGGTCCTAAGTGGTTCTTTGGGCTTCCCAGATGGCACAGTGGTAAAAAATCCACCTGCCAATGCAGGAGACATGGATTGATCCTTGGGTTGGGAAGTTCTCCTGGAGTAGGGAATGGCTACCCACTCCAGTATTCTTGCCTAGAAAATTCCATGAACAGAAGAGCCTGGTGGGTTATGGTCCATGAGGTCACAAAGAGTCAGACACAACTGAGCGACTGAGCATGCACAGATACAAATGGTCCCTTTACAACATGAAACAGAATCCTCACCAAAGGCTAAGACTCTAAGGCACAGGTCTGGGAGCAGAGCTCCAATCAGTGAGCCCGTGAAGCATATTGAGAGGAAGCGCAGAGCAGTAGGGAGAGTCAAAGCATTAGGGCCCACGAGGTGGTGTCTAATGCCAGCCCCTCAGCCACCGGCCGTGGCACAGCCTGCCCTGTTTCCCCTCCCCCCGCAGGAGCTTATATGGTGGCCCAGTTGGCCTGTGACTGTGCTGCTCTGTTGGGTGGAGTCTACTTCCTATCCTACTGGGTGAGTTTGGGGGTGGGACTTGCTTTGGCCAATGAAATGCGAGCAAAAGCGGCATAGCCCGTCCGTCCCCAGCTGACCAGGTGGTATTTTAAGATCCATTGCCAGAGTTGTTGCGGTTGCTGTTGCTTGCTTTTCTTTTGTTTTGTTTAAGCTTTCTGGCTATTTCCCTTCACCATGAGAAGAAGACCTTGGCCCCCAGATCAGCTGCCCCTTGGATGTGTTTCTGGACAAGGGAGGACAGAGCCAGAGCAACTTTCTGCCAAACTGTAACTTTTGCGAGAAACAAAGCTTTGTGGTTGGGTGCATGTAGGCTAAGCTGCGTCAGTGGTGTCTGACTCTTTGTGATCCTACGGACTGCTGGCCACCAGGCTCCTCTGTCCAAGGGATCCTTCAGGCTAGAAACTGGAGTGGGTTGCCATGCCCTCCAGCGGATCTTCCCCACCCGGAGATTAAATCAGCGTCTCTTATGTCTCCTGCATTAGTAGATGGATTCTTTACGACTAGCGCCACCTGGGATGCCCACTTTGTGGTTATAAGGTGTTGGGGAGTTATCATTATTACTATTATTTTTGCCAAAGAGTGACCTTTAAGATTCAATCCCCATAAGCCAGTTACTTAATCCCTGACAGTGCATTTTATGGGGCTATTTTCTATGGTTCTTTGGAAGATGAACAGGGGAATGGTGGGACTGCATTTAAAACAAAGAAATGAAGGAGAAATAAGAACCATGCCTTCTCCTGGACACTCTGTTCTGGTGATTGAAAGGGGTCAGTGGCGAGAATTTCCACGACTTCTATATTGTTTTCCCGTGAATTGAAATTTCTTTTGTGCCTTGAAAAATATTGATCTAAAAATGAAACTGGTCAAACACATGCATTATAATTTTTTTTTAATGTTTTGGAGAAATGCAATGTTCTCAAGGGAAAAGGCATTCATTGTGGTTGAAATTACCCTCTTTTTGCTAGCCTGAGCATGACTTCTTGTGAGTGAGAAATTGCAAAATGCTTCCAGGCCTCTAAACTCTGATTTATTTTTCTCAAATAGCTGAGCTAGAAAAACCTGCTTATGTCCCTATGTTACTGAAAGTGGGATCAGACTGCTCACTGCTCTAAAGCCAATACTGGAGAGGCAAGGCTGGTGGAAAGGAAAGTTAGCTTTATTTTGGAGATCAGCAACCAGGATATGGGGTGGACTGGTGTCCAAAGACCAAGCCTCCCTGACAATCAGGGGCAAGAGTTTTTCAAGGGGAATTTTAGGGGTGTATAGAGTGGAGAAGGCAATGGCACCCCACTCCAGTACTCTTGCCTGGAAAATCCCATGGATGGAGGACCCTGGTGGGCTGCAGTCCATGGGGTTGCTAAGAGTCGGACACGACTGAGTGACTTCACTTTCACCTTTCACTTTCATGCACTGGAGAAAGAAATGGTAACCCACTCCAGTGTTCTTGCCTGGAGAATCCCAGGGACAGGGAAGCCTGGTGGGCCACTGTCTGTGGGGTTGCACAGAGTTGGACACGACTGAAGTGACTTAGCAGCAGTAGCAGAGTGGAGGGAGGGGGCTACATACAGAGCAGCAAAGTCAGCTCTGACAATCACCTCGAAATTGGTCTTGCCATGGTATGATCAGAGTCATCTTGATTGTTTTAAGTACACTTATTCTTCAATTCCAGGGTCAGTTTGTTCCCATTTCTTTGAGGCCAACTCTTGGAACTGAGGCCACAGGCTTCCCTGGTGGCTCAGTTGTAAAGAATCTGCCTGCCAATGAAGGAGACACAGGTTCAATCCCTGGTTGGGAAGATCCCCTGGAGAAGGAAATGACAATCCACTCCATTATTCTTGCCCCAGTAAATGCCATGGACCAAAGAACCTGGCAAGCTATAGTTCATAGGGTCGCCAAAGAGGTGGCCATGGCTTACCGACTAAAACAACAACAAAGAGCAACATGTCATGGTTAGTCTGGGAACCATGTAGTTAATGTTTCCCACCTGGTGGAGGTTTTAGTGTCGACAGGACAGCGCAAAGGAAATGACTCAGAATATTATCGATAACCCTTGAAATGAAGAAGTGAGGTCGCTCAGTCGTGTCTGACTCTTTGCGACCCCATGGACTGCAGCTTACCAGGCTCCTCTGTCCATGGGATTTTCCAGGCAAGAACACTGAAGTGGGTTGCCATTTCCTTCTCCAGAGGATCTTCCCGATCCAGGGATCCAAGCCGGGTCTCCCACATTGTAGGCAGATGCTTTACCGTCTGAGCCTCTAGGGAAGTCGAGGAAGAAGTGAATGTTCTTGACTTTGCTTAATGACTAAACTATGATTATCTTGTGCTGTTTGACAGTTTTCCTTTGCATCTGTGTTTTCTCATTTCTCTGATTAAAGTTATTCTTTGACTGAAGTTTTTCTACAGATGAAAGGCATGTGGAGGGCATGGTGGGGGAAGGATGGGAGGGCCCTGCTCCATTTCACCTGCAGCTGCTCCTGCGAATGGCAATGAGCGCTTCCTTTGCTGCTTTGGAAGAGAGGCCGACCCAGGAAAGACTGACACTTCAGTCCAGAGTGAGCTGCCATGGTCTTCCTCTCCAGCGCCTCCCAGTACTTGCATTTACACCTTCATTACCTCCTACCTGGGCTTGGGAAACTGCTTGTGGGCTGGTCCTTCTCCAGGCCCTGTTTCTCCTAAAGACCATGACTAGAGTCTTCTTCCTAAACCCCACCCCACCAGAGTCTTCCTCGGCTGAAAATCCTTGCTCCCTATTGTCTACCAACACCTCCACCTCCTTTCCTGAGTCTCAACAGTTCTCTCCAGCTTTCCTGCCCAATCAGAAATTCTACCCATTCATTAGGAGCCAGGCCTTTTCCTGCCGGGAGCCAGCGTGAGGAATCCCACCCATGACAAGGTCATGTGGCAGAGATCTGATGGGCAAGGTCGAGTCAGATCTCAGGTTTTCCCCCTGGTATTTCCTGAGCATGTACCCCCCAAATAAGAATATGCCTGCCTTATTGTATTGTACTTTTCCACTCTTCAGACACACTCTGGAAAACGTCAACTCAGGGCTTTAGTCTTCTGCATTTGAAAAGGTGTTTCAATCCAAAAACCCCTCTGATGGCTTTCTAGCCTGTCTGCAGGACTCGTACAGCTGTGCACGTGATTGTTTGAGGCCTCCCGACTGTGGGAGGCACAGGAAGCTTGAAACATCCTAGGAATGTAGGGGCTTCCTAGGAGTCAAAATCATTAGAATAGGACTGATTAAAGGTTTCATTTGTTGAGCCAATATTTGCTGCCAAATTTTCATATCCTTTTTTTTAGATACAGTTGGTATATAGAAAAACAGGTAGTAGACCTGGTATTAGCAACACTAGATCTTTGAGTTGAGTGCTTTCTTTGTTATAACCCACCGCACCTTTGTTCTACAGGAATGTCACTTTATTTAGTACTTTGAGGGTGATGCAGAGTAAAGAAAAAACACTTCTAGGGAAAATGAGTTTTCTGGTTGATAGACATTTATCTAGGAAGAGAGCCATAAAAATGTTAACAGGCCTCTTGGCCAGAAGATAATGTAAACCACCTGAGACCTTTTGTATACGGGAGGGTATGCAAAAAGAAAGCCTGGTCTCAATGAGGGTCAGGATTGCTGCCCATGCATAACTCTGCATATTCCATTATTTCTTTATGTACAACTTGGGTATATAAGCTGATTTTGAAAAATAAAGTTTTTGGAGTCTTGCACCGATGCTAGGCTTCCCCATGTCGTTCTTTTCTCTCCTTTTTTGGCTGAATTCCCATCTGGAGCGGGGAGGCTCACCACGTCTACTTACTTGCCCTGGCTGCTAAGATCCACGCGAAAGGGAGCCTAAGGCGGGGCATCCTTTGATACTCAAGTGGGTGCCAGTGGCCTAACACAGATGGTGCAAACCTCTTGTCTTGAGGTTTTATTGGTTTTCTCTGTAAACCAAGTTATTCAGCCTCCTTTTCTCCATCTAAATTTCCTACTATACTATTTCTTCCTAAATCTAATCTTATATCTCTAAATAAATAAGTGTTTTCCTCACCTACACCGTCCCCACTTCGAATCATCCTGGATCCACCGGGGCTGGACCCCTACATTTTCCTACACTGCAATCTTCCTAAACCTTTTCTAGTCTCTAATCATAGGTGATTTCTCTCAGCCACGAAAGCTAATTTAACACTTCACCTTTAGTATAATAATAAATTATAAGATTATTCACAATCAAAGTAGAAAATCTGGATATTTAAAGAAGTTGTGGAGAAAATGAAAATTCAGAAACATAACTGCCCCTCAGGGGATAATCACTGTGATCATTTAGTGAATTTTCCCCAAATAATTGATAAGGACTAAAAAGAATGCTCTATTCTCTATTTCCACGAGGGACATGTATTTTTTAATTCAGTTTTAAGTAATTGTAGTCTCAGAGGAAATTGGAACAATAATTGAGACATTCTGTGTAAAGGTTCACCCGGCTTCCCACAATTGATAACATTTCACACTGTCCTTATTGTTCCATTGCTAACTCGAGTGGGACTCTTTTGCAACTCCGTGGATTGGAGCCCACAAGCCTCCTCTGTCTGTGGGATTTCTCAGGCAAGAATACTGAAGTGGGTTGCCATTTCCTTTCAGTAACCTTGAAAATACGGAATCATTTGGAAAGGAGTATGTTGCTATGAGTCAGACACGACTGAGCAACTTCACTTTCAGTTTTCACTTTCATGCATTGGAGATATGACAACCCACTCCCGTATTCTTTCCTGGAGAGTTCCATGGACAGAGGAGCCTGGTGGGCTACAGTCTATGGGGTCACAAAGAGTCGGACATGACTGAAGCAACTTAGCACACACACATGCACCCCATGGATACACTGAAGCCTTAGCCCCCAGACCCTCAGAACGTGACCATATTTGAAGAATGGGTCTTTTTATAGAGGTCATCAGGTGAAAATGAGGTCATGAGAGGGAATCCAAACCCAGTTTGACAGGTGTTTTCACAAAGGAGGAAATTTACACACACATGCACCCCATGGATACACTGAAGCCTTAGCCCCCAGACCCTCAGAACGTGACCATATTTGAAGAATGGGTCTTTTTATAGAGGTCATCAGGTGAAAATGAGGTCATGAGAGGGAATCCAAACCCAGTTTGACAGGTGTTTTCACAAAGGAGGAAATTTGGAGGCAGATACACAGATAGGGAGAACTCCACGTGAAGATGAAGACAAGGGTCAGGATGATGAGTCGGACATGATTGAAGTGACTTAGCACACACGCATGAAGGGTAAGAAGTAAAAACTATCAAGGAGTTGGATTTGATCGTTGCGTAAATGGCACGTTGGAAGGCAACAAGGAAGCAAAAAATGTAAAGAAATCAAAATTGAAAGATACCCATATTCTTTGACCTAGCAACCCTGCTCCTCAGAATTTATCCTACAGAAATAATGGCATAAATATGCAAAGGTACTGGTTGGAGAAATCTCATTGTATCATTGTTTTTAATTGCCAAAAAATGGAAATATCACCGATATTCTAAATTGTACTAAGAAATGTTTGTCTTTAGTCACTCAAGCCACTATTTTAAAAAGTGCCACCAACTGGACAGTTTATAAGCAAACAGAAGTTGATGTCTCACAGCCCTGGAGACTGGGAATTTCAAGGTCAGGGTACCTGCCATTTTTTTTTTTTTAAGTTAAGAAATTAAAAGCTCAACATTCAGAAAACCAAGATCATGGCATCCTGTCCCATCACTTCATGGCAAGTAGATGACAAAAAAAAAAAAAAAAAAAAAATAGACACAGTGACAGACTTGATTTCTTGGGTTCCAAAATCACTGCAGATGGTGACTGCAGCCATGAAATTGAAAACACTTACTCCTTAAAAGAAAAGCTATGACAAGCCTAGACAGCAGATTAAGAAGCAGAGACATTGCTTTGACAACAAAGTTCTGTATAGTCAAAGCTATGGTTTTTCCAGTAGTCGTGTATGAGAATTGGACTATAAAGAAATCTGAGCACTGAAGAATTGAGGATTTTGAACTGTGGTGTTGGAGAAGACACTTGAGAGTCCCTTGGACTGCAAGGAGATCCATCCAGTCCATCCTAAAGGAAATCAGTCCTGAATATTCATTGGAAGGACTGATGCTAAAGCTGAAGCTCCAATACTTTGGCCACCTGATGGGAAGAGCTGACTCATTTGAAAAGACCCTGATGGTGGGAAAGATTGAAGGTGGGAGGAGAAGGAGATGACAGGATAAGGCTGGATGGAATCACCCTGAGAAAACTCAGGGAGATAGTGAAGGACAAGGAAGCCTGGTATATTGCAGTCCATGGGATCTCAAAGAGTCAGATGCAACTGAACAACTGAGCAACAACCGCTCATAGCAATCTTTATTCTATAGTAAATTTATTGGTACTTTTTGCACTACTTTGTTTTTTAAAATTGGAAGCCACCTAAAGGTCCATCAGCTGGGGATTAGGTAAGTCAGACATCAGTGGGATGCCTATGAAGCTGTCAACAAGAAGACAAGCTGCATTTCAGAGTATGTAGTGTGGCTCCATCTGCAGTACTGAGTGTGTGTGTGTGCTGCTGCTGTTCACTCGCCTAGTCACGTCTGACTCTTTGCAACCCCATGGCCTGCAGCACGCCAGGCCTCCCTGTCCCTCACCAGCTCCCGCACTTTGCCCACGTTCATGTACACTGCATTGGTGTTGCCATGCAGCCATCTCATCCTCTGATGCCCTTTTCTCCTTATGCCCTCAGTCTTTCCCAGCACCAAGGACTTTTCCAATGAGTCAGCTGTTCGAATCAGATGGTCAAAAATACTGGAGCTTCAGCTTCAGCATCAGTCCTTCCAATGAGTAGTCAGGGTTGATTTCCCTTAAAACTGACTAGTTTGACTGTGAGTGTATTAATACATGTGTATTGTTTACTTACCCAAAGTCAGTTCTAATGTACTTTGCCTAGATTGTTTTCACAAACAGAAAAGATTCCATAGGCATAGAAAGACTGTTTGGAATGAGGTCTATCTACCAGTGATTAATGGTGGTTATCTCAGAAGGATGAAATTCAGGAACATTCTTTTTCTGATTTGTACGTTCTTGCATTTTATAATACTAAATAAAACATTGTAGTCCTGTGCTAGAATAACAATAATAAAAAATCATGACTGGAACTGTTTAAGTGGGATTTTTTACAGGGTTGTTTATAAAAGGACTCAATGAAAAAATAAAAACTTCTTAGAAAATAAAACCGTATACTTAAAACTCTCAATTAAAAAAATTGGGCCTGAATAGACTGTTTTCCAAAGAAGACATGTAGGCCAACAGGTGCATGAAAATATGCTCAGCATCATTAATCATGGGGGAAATGCAAATTAAAACTACGGTGAGATGTCACCCCGCACCTGTCAGAATGGCTATAAAAAGACAGCAAATAGGTGTAGAGAAAAGGGAACCTGGTGTACTGTTGGTGTGAATGTAAATTGCTGTAGCCATTATGGAAAACAGTAAGGAGATTCCTCCAAAAATTAATAATAAAACTACTGTATGACATAGCAATTTCAATGCTGGGTATTTATCTGAAGAAAACAAGAGCATGAATTAGAGAAGATATGTGCACTCCTGTGTTCACTGCAGCATTATTTACAATGATTAGGATATGGAAGCAACTGAAGTGCCCACCAATAGACGAGTAGTTAAAGACGATCTGGCACGTATACATGCCTACACATGGTGGCGTAGTACTCAGCTATAAAAAAGAACGGAATCTTGCCATTTGCAACAGCATGGATGGACCTAGAGGGTATTATGCTAAGTGAAATAACTCAGGGAAAGACAAATACTGTGTGATTTCCCTTATATGTGAAGCCTAAAATATGAAGCAAGTGAACAAACAGGAAGAATCATAGATACAGAGATTGGAGAGGAGGCTGCCAGAGTGTAGGGGGTTTGGGAGAGGAGAGAAATAGAGGAAAAAAATTAAGAGGCACAAATGCTCAGTAACAAAAGAAATGAGTCACAGGTATAAAAGGCACAGTGTGGGGAATGTAGTTAATAATTAGGTACTATTTTTATATGGCAACACGTGACAACTAGACTTATCGTGGTGATCATTTTGAAATGTCAAATCCCTATGTCGCATACACAGTGTTGTAAGTCAATTATACTTCAAAACAAACTAACAAACTCATAGGAAAAGAGAGGAGATTTGTGGTCACCAGAAGCAGGGGTTACAGGGAGGGGGAAATGGATGAAAGCAGTCTAAGAGTACAAACTTCTAGTTTTCAAATAAACAAGTACTACAACAGTACTGTACAACTCGATGAGGATAATAACACTGTTGTATGTTACATAGGAAAGTTAAAAGAGTGAATCCTGAGAGTTCTCATCACAAAGGAAAAATACCTTCTAATCTATTTATGTAGTGTTATATCAGATGATGGATTTCCACTGAAATTATTATGGTAATTATTTCATAATGTATGTAAGTTAAAAAATGGTACAAATGAACTTATTTACAAACAGAGTCACAAATGTAGAAAACAAACTTACAGTTACCAGTAGGGAAAAAAGGGGGAAGAGCAAGTTGGGAGATTGGGATTGACATATATATACTACTGTATGTTATCGCTCAGTTGCTCAGTAGTGTCCAGCTCTATGAGATCCCAAGGACTGCAGCGTATCAGGCTTCCCTGTCCTTCACCACCTCCCAGAATTTGCTCAANTATTTACAAACAGAGTCACAAATGTAGAAAACAAACTTACAGTTACCAGTAGGGAAAAAAGGGGGAAGAGCAAGTTGGGAGATTGGGATTGACATATATATACTACTGTATGTTATCGCTCAGTTGCTCAGTAGTGTCCAGCTCTATGAGATCCCAAGGACTGCAGCGTATCAGGCTTCCCTGTCCTTCACCACCTCCCAGAATTTGCTCAAACTCATGTCCATTGAGTCAGTGATGCCATCCAATCATTTCATCCTCTGTTGCCCCCTTCTCTTTTTGCCTTCAAACTTTTCTAGCAGCAGGGTCTTTTCAAATGAGTCAGTTCTTTGCATCAGGTAGCCAAAGGATTGGACCTTCAGCTTCAGCATCAGTTCTTCCAAAGAATATTCAGGACTGATTTCCTTTGGGCATGACTGGTTTTATCTCCTTGCAGTCCAAGGGACTCTCAAGAGTCTTCTCTTGAGAGAAAACACAGTTTGAAAGCATCAGTTCTTCAGTGATCGGCCTTCTTTATGGTTCAGCTCTCATATCTGTACATGATTACTGGAAAACTACAGCTTTGACTATATGGACCTTTATCAGCAACACTACTATATATAAAATAGTTAATTAATAAGAACCTACTGCATAGCACAGGGAACACTATTCAGTATTCTGTAATAACCAAAAGAATCTTAAAAATCTGATTCACTTTGCTGTACAGCAAAAACTAACAGAGCTTTGTAAATGAACTACATTTCAATAAAAAATTTTAAAAAATCATTATGCTATATACTTTATACAGTACTGTATAGTCAATTATTATCTCAATAAAGCTGAAAGAAAAACTGCACCTATAAGTGAGGGTTAACATGAGAAGTTAAGAAAGGCCTGAGCGGATATCCTAAACTCTGGTGTAAATGCTCCCTGGGTTCAGCTCTGGGAACTCTGTAAATATCCTGTGAATTTCACTCCCCTCACCAATAAGGGCCCTGACCCCGCCAGCACGGGGAGGTGAGCTGGAAGGACCCATGCCTGTTTCTCCCTGCGACCACCCTCCGGCCACACTTCTTGAGATAAAGTCTTTGAGATTGCCCTAAAGTAGTCAAAGACCCTTCTCCCCCTTGATGGATCATCTTCACACCGAGACAAGAATTTGCATCAAGAGACTTGAAAGATAAACACCAGTGTTCCTCACCTGCACCCAGTGTGGGTTGGGCAGGCAGCATTGGTCTGGACCTTCTCAAGATCCAGGCCTTATCACTGATGGCTGGTCTTTCTCACTGTGCTCCATCCTGACCTGCCATTACCCAGACGTCAGCTTTTCAGGAACAGAGCAGAGCCTCACCAGCCATGCTAGAGAAGCTGGTCTCCTCCATGCAGTATGTGCAGCTCAGAGGTTTCTACTCTGCAAGCATGGAGCTCTCATCTCAGCCTCCTTAGGGAATAGGATGTCTGATGGGGCTGCATCCTTCTTGTGAAAGGAAAAGCCCTTTCCACACTGAAACAGAGCTTAAAACAAAGTTTTCCATCACGCAGAAAACCTGAGGGTTTGTCCATTAAACTTTTTACCCAAAACTCTGTATTTAAACCTGCTGAAGATTTCTGCTGTGTTGCCTAGACAATAAAAGAAATACAATTTTCACCTGGGATTCTGAGAGAGTTCACACTGATTCTTTTCCGTGGTGGTCTTTCCTGAGTTGCTCCCTACTCCCATCCTTTGGGACTAGATTCCTTCTTTAACTATATATAGATTGACTCCAAGGACAAAATGCGACATTCACTGCAGCCTTTCCAGATTGTCATACTCAGCACTGTTTCCAGTGTTTGCTAGAACCTAAGCAGAAGTGAAGAGGAACAGCACACACACACAGACACACACACACAGACACACACACACACGCACACACACACACACACACACACACACACACACACACGCATACCACCCCAGGCTTTGCAGGCAGGACCATCAGCTACAGAATTAATGGTGATTTCTCAAGGGAGCTGATGACATTCTCTTTCAAGTTTCGGGGTTGCTGGACATTCACAGATGCTAAATAAGGCGGTGACTCAGGCCTTTGAAGTTTCCAGCCCCACAGGTTGGAAAGGCAGTGTGATTTAGAATGGTCAGCAGGGGGGAAGAGCAGTTAAGTAGACCTCCCCCTCAAACAGATAAAGGCAACCCAGGGGCTTGGGCAGCTTGATGCTTTCTGCACCTGATAGATACAAAAGAGGAGGGTTCCCAGGGGGCAGAAATGGACACAGTGATGGGATTGCGAATATGCCCTAGGATGAGAAGATGATTCTTTGCATAAAGATTAAAGCAATTGTTGATGATGAAAACAGCCAAATCTGAGCATCAAAAGATCTCTTGGTGTCCCTAATGCATGATCTCTATAGTTCTGAGAAGCAAAAGGATAATTTAAAACAATAAGGAGTGTGTGTGTATGTGGCTGCCTGTGTGTAAAGGCGACAGTGGGTAACTGAGGACTTACTGATGGAATGAGTGAGTGTGTGTGTGTGTGTGTTTGAAAGACTAATCAGTTCTGAGCAATGATGAAAAGATTTTACTATGGATCTTTATGAAGGTTTCTACACTTGATCTGAGCTCAGAATTAAAAGAAAAAGATTAAAGCAATTATTTTTGTTTAAAGTTTCTCAGAATGAAGAAGGAGTTTGTAGGGGAAGGCTTTTGGAAGGGTATGGAGGAAGAAACTCTGTTCATCAAGAGTTGTCTATTTCTATTTGCACTTCCTTCCATAAGCACAGACCAGGGATCCTTAATCAAAACTCTGTCAACTACTTCATGCCTTTCTCACTGCAATGCAGGCTACCCATGTCCAGATGCTAAGGTTTATCATCCCTCTGCCTGTTTGGAGTAACAGCAAATTCCTCAAAGCTACTATCTCCCCAAAAGTATTCTGTGATCTCATGAAAATAGACTTAGGCGGTTTCTGGATTAGCACTGTCTGGCAACACGTGGTGACCCTTAAATTTGAAAGTAATTGTTATTGGGGATCCTCCCAATGAAAAAAAATTAAGCAGAGGTGAAATTTATAGAAGAGTCAATCCAACTTCACTTTCAAAGCCCCAGGCAGATAGAGGCCACCAGGGCAGGGATACCTCCTTGTCTCCCTGGAAGTGAGTTACTGGGCTCTTCTCTGGGGGCCTTGTCTGAGTGGGAGCTGTTCTGATGGATAGACAGAAGCACCAGCTCTGTTGGGAATATCCAGGACAGGGTTTCCTGGAGCCTGCTCCCCCTGTCGAGGGCCACAGAATGTCTTGGTTATGAAAACAGGCCCTACTTAGGAAACTTATAAGAAATCATTTATAATAAACAGAGTCTTGATTTCGGCTTGATTTTNATGCTTTCTGCACCTGACAGATACAAAAGAGGAGGGTTCCCCGGGGGCAGAAATGGACACAGTGATGGGACTGCGAATATGCCCTAGGATGAGAAGATGATTCTTTGCATAAAGATTAAAGCAATTGTTGATGATGAAAACAGCCAAATCTGAGCATCAAAAGACCTCTTGGTGTCCCTAATGCATGATCTCTATAGTTCTGAGAAGCAAAAGGATAATTTAAAACAATAAGGAGTGTGTGTGTATGTGGCTGCCTGTGTGTAAAGGCGACAGTGGGTAACTGAGGACTTACTGATGGAATGAGTGAGTGTGTGTGTGTGTGTGTTTGAAAGACTAATCAGTTCTGAGCAATGATGAAAAGATTTTACTATGGATCTTTATGAAGGTTTCTACACTTGATCTGAGCTCAGAATTAAAAGAAAAAGATTAAAGCAATTATTTTTGTTTAAAGTTTCTCAGAATGAAGAGGGAGTTTGTAAGGGAAGGCTTTTGGAAGGGTATGGAGGAAGAAACTCTGTTCATCAAGAGTTGTCTATTTCTATTTGCACTTCCTTCCATAAGCACAGACCAGGGATCCTTAATCAAAACTCTGTCAACTACTTCATGCCTTTCTCACTGCAATGCAGGCTACCCATGTCCAGATGCTAAGGTTTATCATCCCTCTGCCTGTTTGGAGTAACAGCAAATTCCTCAAAGCTACTATCTCCCCAAAAGTATTCTGTGATCTCATGAAAATAGACTTAGGCGGTTTCTGGATTAGCACTGTCTGGCAATACGTGGTGACCCTTAAATTTGAAAGTAATTGTTATTGGGGATCCTCCCAATGAAAAAAAATTAAGCAGAGGTGAAATTTATAGAAGAGTCAATCCAACTTCACTTTCAAAGCCCCAGGCAGATAGAGGCCACCAGGGCAGGGATACCTCCTTGTCTCCCTGGAAGTGAGTTACTGGGCTCTTCTCTGGGGGCCTTGTCTGAGTGGGAGCTGTTCTGATGGATAGACAGAAGCACCAGCTCTGTTGGGAATATCCAGGACAGGGTTTCCTGGAGCCTGCTCCCCCTGTCGAGGGCCACAGAATGTCTTGGTTATGAAAACAGGCCCTACTTAGGAAACTTATAAGAAATCATTTATAATAAACAGAGTCTTGATTTCGGCTTGATTTTTATTTCCAATTCAGAGCTTATAAATCTGTGACTTCAGAACACTGTAAGCTTCAGTTTTCTCAACTTTAAGATGAGTATTCTTCTCTTAAAACAGTTTTTTATTGGAGTATAGTTGATTTACAGTGTTGTAGTTCTACGTATGCACATATCCACTCTTTTTAGACTCTTTTCCCATATAGGTCTTTACAATGGCACCCCACTCCAGTACTCTTGCCTGGAAAATCCCACGGACTGAGGAGCCTGGTGGGCTGCGGTCCATGGGGTCGCTAGAGTCGGACACGACTGAGCGACTTCACTTTCACTTTTCACTTTCATGCACTGGAGAAGGAAATGACAACCCACTCCAGTGTTCTTGCCTGGAGAATCCCAGGGATGGGGGAGCCTGGTGGGCTGACATCTGTGGGGTCGCACAGAGTCGGACACGACTGCAGTGACTTAGCAGCGGCAGCACAGGTCTTTAGAGATTATTGAGTAGAGTGCCCTGTGCTATGAAGTAAATCCTTACTAGGCGTCTGTTTCACATATAGTAGTGTATGTTAGTCCCAGTCTCCCACTTTGTCCCTGCCCTCTCATCCCTGCTTCCTCCTCTATAACTGTAAGTTTTTCTACATCTGTGACTCTATTTCTTTTTTTTTTAAGGGATATTCTCTTACACTTGTCTCCTCCTCTGCTTGTTGTAAGAATTAAGTGAGATAAACAAACTATTTTACAGTAAGACATGCTTGTCCCATAATAAGTGTTACTAAATGTACACTACTGTGTAAGTGTTGCAGAAATACTATGCATATGACACAGTTCAGTTCAGCTCAGTCGTTTCCAACTCCTTGTGATACCATGGACTGCAGCATGCCAGGTCTCCCTGTCCATCACCAACTCCCAGAGTTTACCCAAACTCATGTCCATTGAGTCAGTGATGCCATCCAACCATTTCACCCTCTGTTGTCCCCTTCTCCTCCTGCCTTCAATCTTTCCCAACATCAGCGTCTTTTCAAATGAGTCAGCTCTTCGCATCAGGTGGTCAAAATATTGGACACAGAGTAGGTCTTCAACAAATGCTTATTTCTATGTATCTGTAAGTGAGATAATGTTCATACTCTTTTAGAAAGATTGTTATTGTTATTATTTAGTTGCTAAGTCGTGTCCAACTTTCTTGCCCAGCAAGAAAAAGATGGTTTGTACCTCTGGGAATAAATCATCTCACACTTTCTCAGATGAAGCAATCACCTTGGATGGGTTTCTTTAAAAAGTTGATTCACAAGGCTTCCCTGGCAGCTCAGTGGTCAAGACTCCACACTCCCGATGCAGGGGGCCTGGTGGACTGTAGCCCACCAGGCTCCTTTGTTCATGGGATTTCCCAGGCAAGAATACTGCAGTGGGTTTCCATTTCCTTCTCCAGGGGTCTTCCTAACCCAGTGATTGAACTGCTGTCTCCTGCATTGGACTGCGGTTTCTTTACCACTGAGCCCCCAGGGAAGCCCTTTAGAAAGATTCCAGGAGCCAAAATCCTCTCCCAGTCAGCTTACCAAGGAGCTTAAACATAAAGAAGGTCTGTTTGTTTCGGGGAGATATTTCTGTTTTTCTAGCTTATGAGTGGATGAAATGATCCTTTCTCCTTTTTCCCTTAGGAAGCCAGCATTGAACTTAATGTTATGCTTACTTACTCTATTGTTTATATGACCCCTTGAATAACTGATGAATGCATTGCCCAGTGTCCAGCTGCATCAGCACAGCAGAGCCTGGGGATCTGTCTGCCCTGTGAACACAGCCAGGGAGAGGCAAGACTAGATCTCTGGTTGGCAGACTTTTTCAGAGGCAGAGAGAAGAGCCTGCTGTCTCTTTGTTTTGTGGTTGCTGTTTGGGGCTCTCTGCAGGCATAGGGGAGACATTAAGGGTAAAGGAACTGTCCCTTTATTATGGTTTATTTTAAACAGCTTCAAGGGGTTCCTTATTGTTTCTTTGTTTTGTTTGCTCCAGTTGCTTCAAAGCTGGAGTGTCTTTCTTGGGAACAGAAGATGAAGTTAGCAGAGTATTAAACAATTCAAGGGAGGATGAAGTTGGTGAGTGGACAGTGATGTTTTTTGAGAAACAGTGAAGAGAGAGGAGATTAAAAAAAATTGGTATTGTATTTATTATGGTAAGAGATATTAACTGACACTTGAATTCAAAAGTTTGCTAAAGAAAAAGATGGTTTGTACCTCTGGGAATAAATCATCTCACACTTTCTCAGATGAAGCAATCACCTTGGATGGGTTTCTTTAAAAAGTTGATTCACAAGGCTTCCCTGGCAGCTCAGTGGTCAAGACTCCACACTCCCGATGCAGGGGGCCTGGGTTCAATTCCTGGTCAGGGAACTGGGAACTCACATGCCACAGCCAAGACCTGGCACAGTCACATATACATATATTTAAAACACAGTTGATTCACAAGGCCCATCCCAAGGGGAACTGCTCATTCTGTGCCCCTGTAGGAGTATGCATTTTAACCTAGGCCCCTGGAAGGCCGGGGCAAGGAGCCTTAAGTAGGCTCACTTAACACAAAAGTTCACAGACAGCTGGTAACTTCATTGTGTGCAATGATTACTGTGCTCTGGATTCCTCACCCCCTGATGTCTCTGGGGACTGTACCAGGGAAGATTGCACCAAGAGGATAAAAGAGGAGCAGAAGCTTTTCATCCTTCCTGGAAAAATAGCTCCAAGCACTTTGGCAGATTGACTGGCTGGTTAAGTCCTGGGATATTGGGAAGGAGGAAATGGAATCAGTCCACATAGTAAGTTGCTCTGGACAGTGGCCGCAGGATCCCTGGGCAGTGTTTAACCCGCCCCCAGATGCAAACAGCCTTACACAACGGCCTCTGACAGGGCCCCCCACCTGGCCTGAGGAGTCAAGTAAGGTGCACACAGCACAGGTGTCCACAGGCAACGTGAGTTCAAAGATACAAGAGGAACTGGAAAGATTCAAGGTTTATGAAAACAACAAAAGCCGAGGTGGGCTGAAATCCCACTAAGGAAAGAGACACATCTCTATAGATATTATGAGGTCTATGAGGTCATATTTACACAGAGATGGCACCATAAGCCTAAGTGGATTCACAGTTATAAATAACTTCAAGTAGTCAACTTGAGGCTTTGAGATATTGTGCAGTTCACTACTCACCAGGGAAGGGGTGAGACTCTTCTGTGAGAAGTGGGGAGGGGGCAGAGTGTTTTCAAAGTGTTTTGCAGACCTGATATTGTTATTAGGCAAGGAAAGGGCTATCGGATAAAATGTTAAGAAGACTCTGGGTTAAAATAAATAGAATATGATTTTGTTTTTTATGGCAAGACTTCTCTTTGTTCTTTGCAGATCTGTGGGTTTGACCGTTAGACCCCTTTGGTAAAGATCATCTTTCAAATTAGTATCTCCTGGACTGGTTCTGGGAAATGCTGGACCACATAGCTCCATGTGTCTCCTCCAGCTCTTACAACCCACAGCCCACAGAGAAGTGAGACATGGGAAAGCCCACAAATGCTGCTGTGAGTGCAACAGGAAGAGAGATGGCTGTCCAAAACCCGGCAGGCAGCTAGAGCACAAAATGAAACACTCAACGTAAAAAAAATCCATACATACCCCTCACAAAATAATTGCCTCTCCAGAAAACATATCAGGCAGAAAAGAAAATCGCTAGTGTGTGTCCTCAAGAATCAAAATGAAAATCTACTCAAGTGCATTTGTAGTGTACACATTACAAAAAGAAACTACACTACTGCAAGAGCAGAAAAGACCCCCGTTTAGTAAATGGCAAGTCTCATTGAAGGAAAAATAAATGGAGTGGCCCTCTGAGACGTCCAAATTCTGATGTACTGGGCCTCAAGGGGTCAGGCACAGTCATGCCAGCAGCAACCGGACCCCGCAGAGCAAGGCAGCCCCTTCTCAGGAGAGCACAGACCACTCTACTTCACCCGCAATAGCAGGAGCCTGGGGTGGGGGGTGGTCCAGGGAGATCAGAGAAGGGAGACAAAACGGACACGGACAAGAAGACCTTGTACTTTCTCTTTTTCTTCTTGTTTTCCATTTTTCTTTCTTTTTATAGGCAATGATTTGGCAAATTCAGAATTTTGGTCAATGAAATGTGATAAATAGGGATCATTAGAGCAATGCTAAATTTTGCAAATTGAGTAAGGATAAAATTAAGAGAAGACAGCTTTAAGGAAGGCAAAATTACAGCAAAGTTAGCTTTAACTTAGAGAAAAAAAGAAAAGTGTAGACCTCATTTTGCCAGGAAATGAGAGTATTAGCTCTAGCTTGAAATAGGCCAGTAGCTTCATTTTTCTGTACCTCGGTTCTTTCCTTTACAGTATAATGTCAGCACATACTGAGACTTCAACAACTTGGAGGTCTTAAATAGGGAATGATAATTTTACTGTAAGGGAGAAAGGCTACTTTCTTTAAAGAACACTTAATATAAATCTCAAAGAAACAACTAGAATCATATTTAAAGCTGAAATGCTCCAGAAAGATCTGTTTAAGATAAGACAGGAAAGGATGCTCATTATCACCAGTCCTCTTTAACTTTATTCTAGAAATTATAGCCAATGCAATAAGACATGTGAGAGAAATAGCTTTTTTAGAGAAAGAAAAATGCCTATTGTCAGAAGACTACATAATTGTCTACCGAGAAATCCCAAAATAACCAACAAAAATAGCCAACAACAAAAAAATAGAATTATAACTAAAAAAATAGAACTTAGAAAGACATATATGTTAACAATTGTTATCCAAAATATACTGATGACTCTTAAAATTCAGCAATAAGAAAACAAACAATCTGATTTTAGAAATGGGCTGAAGGCTTTAACATCCCACCAAAAATGAACTGCAGATAGCAAACATAGAAAGATACTCCATATTGTATGCCAACAGGAAAATGCAAATTAAAACAACGAGATAGGACTACACACCTATTAGAATGGCCCAAATTCAGAACATCAACAACACCAAGTGCTGAATGTATTGTAACAGGGATTCTCATTCATTGCTGGAATGAAGAATGATACAGACACTTTGAAAATCTGACAATTTTTTTTAAATAAAACTAAGCATATTCACACCATATAATCCAGCAATCCCACACTTTGGTATTTATTCGAAGGAGCCGAGAAGCTGTGTTCACAAAAAAAGCCTACGTAGGGAAGTTGTTTAGTTGCTAAGTCGTGTCCAACTCTCATGCCCCCAAGGACTGTAGCCTGCCAGGCTCCTCTGTCCATGGGATTTTCCAGGCAAGAATACTGGAGTGGGTTACCATTTCCTTCTCCAGGGGATCTTCCTGACTCAGGAATCGAATCCTCATCTCCTGCATTGGCAGGTGGATTCTTTATTAATACCACTGAGACACCAAGGAAACTCACAAGGATGTTTGCAGTAGCATTATTTATAACTGTCAAAATTTGGAGGCAACGAAGAGGTTCTTCAGTAGGTAAAGAATGAATAAACTATGGTATATTCAGGAAACAGAATATTATACAGCACTGAAAAGATATGAGCTATCAAGACTTAAAGAGACATGGAGGAAACTTAAATGTATATTACAAAGAGAAGGAAGCCAACTGGAAAAGTCTGAATGTTATATGGTTACAACTATATGATATTCTGGAAAAGTAAAAACTATGGAAGCAATGAAAAGATCAGAGATTGTCAGGGTTGTTGTTGGGGAGGGGTGAAGGATGAAAGAACAGAGAAAGTACAGAGTGTTTCTAAGGCAGTGAGACAATTCTATGTGATACTGTGGATACACATCACTATGCTGCTCCCGCTAAGTCGTTTCAGTTGTGTCTGACTCTGTGCAACCCCATAGATGGCAGCCCACCAGGCTCCCCTGTCCCTGGGATTTTCCAGGCAAGAACATTGGAGTGGGTTGCCGTTTCCTTCTCCAACACATGAAAGTGAAAAGTGAAAATGAAGTTGCTCAGTTTCACACATCACTATAAATTTATCCAAACCCATAAAACAGACAACACCAAGAATGATCTCTAATGCAAACTCTGGACTTTGGCTGATCATACTGTGTCAGTGTAGGTTCATTTGTAACAAATACAGCACTGGGCTGGGATACTGACAATAGGGCTGGCTGTGCATGTGTTGGAGCAGGGAGAATTTAAGATCTTTTTCTTGACTTTCTGCTCAATATTGCCGTGAGCCCGAAAAATAAAGCTCTATATTTTAAAAAGAACTCAATAGCTTGTGAGATGTACCTAAATAAATGGGAACCTCCTTATGAATGGCAATATCTAGAAGGAAGAAAAATTCACTGTATTTGTGTATTCAGTGAACTGAGGGTTGAAAAGAATTGCTGGAGGCTTTCAAAAAGCAAAACTTCAGTTTGCTATGCACTGAGAACTATTTACATAGTATTTATATTGTGTTTATAACTATTGATATAGCTTTTACATTGTATTAGGTATTTAAGTGGTCTAGAGATCATTTTGGAGAAGGCAATGGCACCCCACTCCAGTACTCTTGCCTGGAAAATCCCATGGACGGAGGAGCCTGGTAGGTCACAGTCCATGGGGGTCACGAAGAGTCGGGCACGACTGAGCGACTTGACTTTCACTTTTCATTTTCATGCATTGAAGAAGGAAATGGCAAAGCACTCCAGTATTACTGCCTGAAGAATTCCAGAGACAGAGGAGCCTGGTGGGCTGCCGTCTATGGGGTCTCACAGAGTCGGACACAACTGAAGCGACTTAGCTGCAGCAGCAGCAGAGATCATTTACTTATTCAAGAGGATGTGCACAGGTTATATGTAAATACTGTGTCATTGTATATATGGGACTTGAGCATTGTCAGACTTGGTATCCACAGAGGTCTTGGAACTGTATACACCCTTGTAGATTATGTATACATGTACATGGAGAAGGCAATGGCACCCCACTCCAGTACTCTTGCCTGGAAAATGCCATGGACGGAGGAGCCTGGTAGGCTGCAGTCCATGGGGTCGCCAAAAGTCGGACACGACTGAGTGACTGCACTTTCACTTTACACTTTTGTACACTGGAGAAGGAAATGGCAACCCACTCCAGTGTTCTTGCTTGGAGAATCCCAGGGACGGGGGAGCCTAGTGGGCTGCCATCTATGGGGTCGCACAGAGTTGGACATGACTGAAGCGACTTAGCAGTAGCAGTATACATGTACAAACATGCCTTATGTATATCCAGGAATAATCTTAGCGTAAAAATGTAAGAATCCATTCAAGGAAAAAGAAAACCATAAAAGACATCTAACAATAAATAACTGAAGAGGCTTGGAGAAACCTACCACGTTCTTGGATGGAAAATCTCTTCAGCATTGTAAATATAATGCTTTTACCCCAAATTGGCTACAGGTTCAATGAGAGGCCAGTGAGCTTCCATTTTTCTTTTTAATATAATGACAAAGATAATGATAAAGATAATCTGAAAAACAGCTGGAAGACTTAGTAATTTCTTTTAAACATGAGTAATGATAAAGGCCTTACAACATATTATAAACATAAAGTAATTAAAATATAAATACATCTAAATTAAGGAGACAGCTCAGTCACAACTTAATGTGAAAACAATGACATAATAAATTAGTGGAAAAAGAAGAATCATTTAATAAATAGTGCTGAGAACATGGTTAGCATCTTAAGAATAAACAAATGAAATTCAATCTTTACCTAATGTAGTCTAAAAAACTAAAGTAACAAGTTAAAAAATTTTTTAAATAAAAATGAAAAACATCTGTTTTCTTGGCGTGCATTAGGAGAAATTTCTAGAAACAAATGCAATGCAAGGATTTACAAATTTAAAGATCAATACTTCTAGAATCAGAAAATTTTAAACATATAATTTTTGATAATGAGAATGTTACAAATTAAACATATAGATGAGAACTAATGTTATAGTCAGGGTCAAATATGTACTTAAGTTCTATTATAATTAACTAAGAAAAAAATTGAAATAAAGACATTAAACATTCAGGAAAATAAATTTTGAAAAAAACTAATTTGATAAAATAGCAAAAAGAAAAGAATGAAACAAATACACATATAAATAAGCCAAAGGCAGCTTTTGACAAATAAATCCTTCTTTAAGAAGCAATTAACAAAACAGATGACATTAGACTGCTTGCATCATAAGGGTAGGAATCTTACACATTTCATTGACCTTGGGATCCTCAACACATAAAAGATTGCCTACAATTTAGTAATTCAATAAAAACCACCTATGAAAGAATAAAAATAGATATACAACTTAAAACTATAGTGAAAAGATGACAGAAAACAATCATATAAAATTAAGAAAAATGTGGAGATAGCATGATAGGGAAGTTTAAAATTTAAATATTTCCATAAATTTAAACATCTCTATGAAATAGAAAACAATGTTTATCAAAATGAAGCCAACAAGGAAAAAAAAATCCTAAAGTAAAATCTATGAGAAACTTGTTTAAAATATCTCCAAATAAGAATCTAAGGCCAGCCAATTCAATCTGTGACTATTATTTTAAAATCAGAAAAACCGACACTATTCATGCAGTGCAAACTGTTCCAAAATTTAGTTTTTAAAAGTGTGTGTGGAGGCAAGGAGGAAGGGAAGGACAATTCAAGCTATAAACTGAGGAAGAACGTATTTATAATATTATAAGTATTAGCCATCTCACATCTCATGCTTACAATGTTTTGGCTATCAAAGCATTTTAAATATTTTTATATGTCAAGAAATGTCATAAGGAATGATGAGTAAGGTAACAGAGTTGGAAAAATACTGGACACGCCAAGAGATTATTAGAGAAAGGAAAGTATATTCCTGACCCTGTATGTTCTCTCACTAAGCGAATATATGCAACAAAAAATATCAGCATCATTAGGGGCTTAAAAATATTAAACAAGATCAAGTTTGCAAACATGAAAGGAAAAGATAATACCCAGTTTTGACCAGGGTTGTAGGAAATAGTACTCACATATAAGGCTAGTTGGAGGTAAGTTTGAATAATTTCTGTAGAGGATGATTTGGCAATATGCATCAAAAGTCTTAAAAATATTAAAATCTATCAACTTCTAAATCCTACTTTTTGGAATAATACTTTTAATCCAATATGTAATATCTCTTCTTGGAATAAGCAAAGTATACCCAGGTTGCACCAAAGATGTTCATTTTAGCATCATTTATATTCACAAATATGGAACGATGTCTGATATTTTGTTGATATAAATGCTTCGAAATGTTTTCAATTTCATTTTCTCATTTAATTCTCAGAAAATCTCTTGGTGGTAAGATTATAATGCCCATTACAAAGCTTCAAAAATGATAAACATCTCAGGCAAGTTATGGAACATACTTGAAGCCCTTGGGCTAATTGAGCAGGAGCTTGGACTGAGCCCAGGTCTCTGGAGGTCTGGTCCACATGGTCTCTACCATGTTAGGATCCTAGAGATAGATCTTAGAAATTACATGGTTCATGCAAACCCCGAGGTTGGATCAGTAACTTAGGCTGGTTAGCAAATGACTGAGCATAACCGCCTTCTTCCTATAACAATAATCTTCAGACTGCATCAAATGTTGGTCTGTACTCTCAAAACACAGCAGAGAATGATTTTGAGGACAAAACCACAGGGAAAAGATTTGGGGGAAGCTAAGAAATACACCAGAAGTTTGTCTCAGGAAATACCCAGCTTCCTCAACAAAAATATTTTTATTTTAAAATAAAGTAGTAGCATTATTCCTTTAAATTATTAATATCCATGCATGTGTGCTAAGTCATTTCAATCATATCCAACTCTGCAATTCTATGGACTGTAGCCTGCCAGGCTCCTCTGTCCATGGGATTTCCCAGGCAAGAGTACTGGAGTGGGTTGCCATTTCTTTCTCCAGGGGATCTTCCCGATTCAAGGAGTGAAACTGCATCTCCTGCCTCTCCTGAATTGGCAGGTGAATTCTTTACCACTGAGCCATCTAGGAAGTCCTTTAAACTATCCAATAGACTTTAAATATCAGAATGAATTAATATATACTATCATCCAAACACCCTCTTCCAACAAAACAAGAGAAGACTCTACACATAGACATCACCAGATGGTCAACACTGAAATCAGACTGATTATATTCTTGGCAGCCAAAGATGGAGAAGCCCTATACAGTCAGCAAAAACAAAACCAGGAGCTGACTGTGGCTCAGATCATGAACTCCTTATTACAAAACTCAGACTTAAATTGAAGAAAGTGGAGAAAACCACTAGACCATTCAGGTATGACCTAAATCAAATTGCTTACACAGTGGAAATGAGAAATAGATTTAAGGGACTAGATCGGATAGACAGAGTGCCTGATGAACTATGGACGGAGCTTCGTGACATTGTATAGGAGACAAGAATCAAGACCATCCCCATGGAAAAAAAATGCAAAAAAGCAAAATGGCTGTCTGAGGAGGCCTTACAAATAGCTGTGAAAAGAAGAGAAGCGTAAAGCAAAGGAGAAAAAAAAGATATAAGCATCTGAATTCAGAGTTCCAAAGAATAGTAAGGAGAGATAAGAAAGCCTTCCCCAGCAATCAATGCATGGAAATAGAGGAAACCAATAGTGTGGGAAAGACTAGAGAGCTCTTCAAGAAAATAAGAGATACCAAAGGAACATCTCATGCAAAGATGGACTCGATAAAAGACAGAAATGGTATGGACCTAACAGAAGCAGAAGCTATTAAGAAGAGGTGGCAAGAATACACAGAAGAACTGTACAAAAAGATCTTCATGATCCAGATAATCATGATGGTGTGATCACTCACCTAGAGCCAGACATCCTGGAATGTGAAGTCACGTGGGCCTTAGAAATCATCACTACGAACAAAGCTAGTGGAGGTGATAGAATTCCAGTTGAGGTCTTTCAAATCCTGAAAACAATGAAAGTGCTGCATTCAATATGCCATCAAATTTGGAAAACTCAGCAGTGGCCACAGGACTGGAAAAGGTCAGTTTTCATTCCCATCCCACAGACAGGCAATGCCAAAGAATGCTCAAACTACCTTAAAATTGTACTCATCTCACACGCTAGTAAAGTAATGCTCAAAATTCTCCAAGCCAGGCTTCAGCGTGAACTTCCAGATGTTCAAGCTGGTTTAGAAAAGGCAGAGGAATCAGAGATAAAATTGCCAACATCCACTGGATCATGCAAAAAGCAAGAGAGTTCCAGAAAAACATCTATTTCTGCTTTATTGACTATGCCAAAGCCTTTGACTGTGTGGATCACAATAAACTGTGGAAAATTCTGAAAGAGATGGGAATACCAGACAACCTGACCTGCCTCTTGAGAAACCTGTATGCAGGTCAGGAAGCAACAGTTAGAACTGGACATGGAACAACAGACTGGTTCCAAATAGGAAAAGGAGTAGGTCAAGGCTGTATACTGTCACCCTGCTTATTTAATTTATATGCAGAGTACACCATTGGAAACGCTGGGCTGGAAGAAGCACAAGCTGGAATCAAGATTGCCAGAAGAAATATCAATAACCTCAGATATGCAGATGACACCACCCTTATGACAGAAGGTGAAGAGAAACTAAAAAGCCTCTTGATGAAAGTGAAAGNGGTCAAGAGGCAACAGTTAAAACTGGACATAGAACAATAGACTGGTTCCAAATAGGAAAAGGAGTATGTCAAGGCTGTATATTGTCACCCTGCTTATTTAACTTATATGCAGCGTACATCATGAGAAATGCTGGGCTGGAGGAAGCACAAGCTGGAATCAAGATTGCTGGGAGAAATATCAATAATCTCAGATATGCAGATGATACTACCCTTACGGCAGAAAGTGAAGAACTTAAGAGCCCATTGATGAAAGTGAAAGCGGAGAGTGAAAAAGTTGCCTTAAAGCTCAACATTCAAAAAACCAAGATTATGGCATCCGGCCCCATCACTTCATGGCAGATAGATGGGGAAACAGTGGAAACAGTGGCTGACTTAATTTTTTTGGGCTCCAAGATCACTGCAGATGGTGATTGCAGCCATGAAATTAAAAGACGCTTACTCCTTGGAAGGAAAGTTATGACCAAACTAGACAGCACTGTTAAAAAGCAGAGACATTACTTTGTCAACAAAGTTCCATCTAGTCAAGGCAATGGTTTTTCCAGTGGTCATGTAAGGGTGTGAGAGTTGGACTATAAATAAAGCTGAGCACCGAAGAATTGATGCTTTTGAACTGTGGTGTTGGAGGACTCTTGAGAGTCCCTTGGACTGCAAGGAGATCCAACCAGTCCATCCTAAAGGAGATCAGTCCTGGGTGTTGTTTGGAAGAACTGATGCTGAAGCTGAAACTCCAATACTTTGGCCACCTGATGCGAAGAGCTGACTTATTGGAAAAGACCGTAATGCTGGAAAAGATTGAGGGCAGGAGGAGAAGGGGATGACAGAGGATAAGATGGTTGGATGGCATCATTGACTGGATGGACATGGGGTTGGGTGGACTATGAGAGTTGGTGATGAACAGGGAGGCCTGGCATTCTGCAGTTCATGGGGTCACAAAGAGTCAGATATGACTGAGTGACTGAACAGAACTGAACTGAGATATATTCACAGTGAAATGTCATGGAGTGTCTTAGAAATAGTCCAGTCACTTCACTTTCATAGTAGAAAAGTTGATATCATCAATAATAATTAAAGATATAATGTGTATGATGTAACAGCAATATGACATAGATAATCTAGCTTCTTTTAATAGTCTCAATTACTTAAAAAATAACATCTATGGAACCATATAAAGTCTCTCATGAACTTGACTTTTTACCTTCTCTGCCCACTCAAGACAGAAGTGTAGATTTGGAAACTTGAGGAAAAGAGATTGGAAGATATTGAAAGAGTCAATATGAAAGTTTATAAAGCTCAAACTAAGGTTATAGTGATGCAAACATATAGTTGGATTCAAGGGTCCCTATTGAGAAAGAATTGAGAATCTTTGATTTTCAGTTGGAAGTAAGGAGAATGATTGTTAAAAGGTTCATAGAGAAAAGAGAAAGTATATATTTCTTTCTTGAGATGAAGATATACTTTAGTATTGAGATCCTAAAGCAAATGAGAAAGACAGTAGATCTCTTTGAAGTTGCATTTGGGATAAGGTTTATGGTCAAGCCAAGCTTGCAGACTGTCAGGGCTTTCTGCTCAGGAATGAGAAAATTAAATGCCACAGAAGGAAAAAACAAACAAACAGTAAACCAGACAGTATTTTTAACATTTAGCAAATATTTCTCATTAAATGAAATACAACTTGAAAAGTAGAATCTAGAACTCACAGACATTTCAGAAATTTCAAAATATTTTAGTGCAGGAGACCTTTGTGATAAATCCAAGTTGTTATATAATCATACCATTGGATCTTAAGTATCTCTGAAACATTGAGTAGCACACTTATGCAAAAGTCAAACAATATCAAGTTTTCCCAGTTCATAAAGTTTTCCCATGTACATAAAACATGAAAACAAATAGTAATAAAATTTTTCAATATTTAGTTTTCAGGCTCTATACTTTTCAAACTTTCACACATAACAAGGTGTAAAGTAAGTAACAAAAGCCAAATAAAATTAATAGAAATATCATAAATTTGATTATAAGAAAATCTTACATTAATATGTGTTAGTTTTGGCTGCAAGAACTTGCTTAAATATATTCAAATGCTTTGTTAGCAAACTTGTTGCTATTTCACAAAAATGATTAAATACATCAATTCTCTTGAAATAGTTTAAACTGCATCATGATTTATGCACTCATTTCCTCCTCCCTAACAAGTATTAATTATATCTGAAAAGAGGAGGTAGGAATGGAAATGAGCAAGAGACAAAGGCAAGCAAGAAAGTCAGGTGAAGGGTGGTATGAAAGGGAAATAACTTTATTTCTTACCTTTTTACTCTGTTCCAGTTTCTGTGTTAGGGCTGATTCTTTCATTATTGTATCTATTATGTTCAACTGCAGAATTTGGCCACCTGATGTGAAGAGCCGACTCATTGGAAAAGACCCTGATGCTGGGATATAGAAATATAGAAAGCAAAAGGAGAAGGGGACGGCAGAGGATGAGATGGTTAGATAGCATCACAGACTCAATGTACATGAATCTGAGCAAACTCCAGAAGATAGTGGAAGACAGAGGAGTCTGGCATGCTACAGTCCATAGGATTTCAAAGAGCTGGACACGGCTTAGCTACTGAACAAAAACAACAGATCTTCACCTCGACTTGCTGCTGCTGCTAAATCGCTTCAGTCGTGTCCGACGCTGTGCGACCCCATAGACGGCAGCCCACCAGGCTCCCCTGTCCCTGGGAATCTCCAGGCAAGAAATTTAGAGTGGTTGCCATTTCCTTCTCCAATGCATAAAAGTGAAAAGTGAAAGAGAAGTCACTCAGTCGTGCCCAACTTTTAGGACTGCATCCTGCCAGGCTCCTCCATCCATGGGGTTTTCCATGCAAGAGTATTGGAGTGGGTTGCCACTGCCTTCTCTTAAGGTGGCATAAATAATTTCAATTAATAAGTAAAACCTTTAAGTCCAGAGAGGTTCATTTTCTTTCCTTAAGTCTCACAAAAGTATTTGACACAGCACATAGGTTTCATAGAAGAAAAAAAATGTTCTGAAATTGGGATTAGTTAAAAAGAAGTATCTGTGTCAGTCAGGGTTCTTAGAACTAAGCAAATGAAACTGTCTCTGGCTTATCCGCACAGCAAAGGAATAGATTGAAAGATTTGTTAAAGATGTGAAGACTTGAGACTTATAAAAGTTAGTCGGAGCTAAGGAAACTAGGTAGAAGTGAGGNGTCAGGGTTCTTAGAACTAAGCAAATGAAACTGTCTCTGGCTTATCCGCACAGCAAAGGAATAGATTGAAAGATTTGTTAAAGATGTGAAGACTTGAGACTTATAAAAGTTAGTCGGAGCTAAGGAAACTAGGTAGAAGTGAGGACCATAGAACTGCTCCAGAGAATGAGTGTGGTGACGATAACTCAGTCGCTATTCCAAACCGCAGATACCACAGTTTGCACCAACATCATGATCCAGGTTGGACACCTTACTTTGCCTCTGGCTTTGCTGTCACCATTGTCCCTAGAAGCTGGATGTGACTGCTCTCATTTGGCCACCTTCAGTATTAGGCACTTGTCTGATCATCTCAGCTCTTCTGTTTAATTTGAATATTGTATTCAATATAAAAAATAACATATAGAGACCAGGGTGGATAAAGGAGTACTGGTTGGAATATTAAGCTTAAAAAGATGGATGAATGCTGTTTTGAATATTTAAAAGATATACATATGGGTGACTTTCATGATCTCAGAGGATGGGGTAAAGACTAATGAGTAAAAATTGTGAGAAAACAAGATTTCTTTTGAATACAGAAGTCCAAACTTGGAATGGACATGATGCTGCTACTAGGAGTAATTATGCAGGAATAAGATGTTCACTCCCTACAGATATCATAGAACAAATTATTGTTTGAATATGAGAATAGAATACATAACTGGTAAGATTAGAACAATTCTAATTTTCAGTCACCACAGTTCTTTGATCTTTACTTTTGAATTCCATGCAAAATATTTTATATAGTTTACATTGCCAATTGGTCCTCAAGTAGAGAGAAAATTTTCCATTTGTACAAAAGAACAAAACTTGCTTACAATTTCTTAAAAGCAATTTTATGGTGTTGTGGGATACAAATCATTTGGTGTGGCTATTGGATTATTTGAGATATGGCTATTAAAACACGTACCCTAAGTGTGCTTTTGGAATTGAGTATTTAGATTTTCATTTAAACAGTTTGTTAGATATTATAGAACATGTCATGTACATTTTTCCTGATTATTTAACATTTTACTTTGAAGTAGCCTCAAAAGTATAGAGAAATTGCAAAATATTAATAGGACAAAGAATTCTTGTTTGCTCTTTGCTCAATTTCCCCCCAAATTAATGTAATTATATTTGCTTAATCATCCTTTTCACTTTGTGTAGGAATTTGTGTGTCTGTGTTGTCAAAGAAAAATTTCACTGATGAACTTAAAAGGGAAAGACTTTATTTAAGACCTCTGGAGAATGAAACGGCAGCGTGCTCAGACATGACTGAGTATGCACTCATGCATAGATATTAAAGGTGGCCTGATGGCTTGGAGGGTAAAAATCCGCCTGCCATGCAGGAGATTCAGGAAAGGTGAGTTCGATCCCTGGATCAGGAAGATACCCTGGAGCATGAAGTGGCAACAGGAGTCAGTATCCTTACCTGGGAATGCCCATGAAAAAAGGAGTCTGGTGGGCTACCGTCCAAACAGTCACAAAGAGTCAGACATGACTGAGCACATACACATGCACTAATTATTAAAATTGTGAAGTTAATCACACATGTTTTTCACAATAACCCCAGATAGGACCTGTTTCACAATAAACCCAGACAGTTACTGTTAGGCTACTTTTTAAAAATACAAGAACCATATACATTGACACATGGCCCCAATATTGGGGACTGGAGATATTCTACAGATTCTATCAACTTTAGTAAGGAATGATTACTTAAGCTTTACTACAGTTTGTTTGTTTGTTTGTTTGTTTTTAACAAGTCTTGGGAAGTGGAACAGTAATTGATTTTTTAGGCCTGTTTGTAATAAATATGAATATTTCTGCTTTAGTAATCTTAAGAGGATATATTTTCCATCAGTGTCTCTGCAATATTGGAATTCCCTACTACTTCTGGCTATGTCAGAAAACTGAGTAGGTTGAAATTAAATACCTATGGTGAAACCCATATGTTTCATTATGCTTTTGCCAAGTTGACGTAAGAACAAAAGCAAAGGAGTGCCTTTTATTATTAATGATTCTCTAGGCTCTTAGCCACATTCTGTGAGCCATAAAAATAAATAAATGAAATATTCATTAAAGCATTTAAACTATCAATATTGTATAAACAAAAATAAAAGAAATGACATAGTATAAATAGATTCTCTGAGTTTTCATGTTAAAACTTTCCAAGAAAAACGAATAGTTATGAAATCCTTCAATCACTTAGAAGATGTATTATTTTCTTTAAATGCCAATACATATTCAGTTTGGCTAGATACAAGTAACGAATAGATGTCAGAATGAGCATTTTTATATACTGAAAGTGTAAGTAAGGCAGACAAGGGAATTGTTATCCATTTTGCTATTTCTAATAAATTCGCATTTATAAACTTCTAAATGCAGACTAAAATTTTTAATTTAGATTTTGACAGCATCCTATTAGCATTTGGATACACAAGATACCTAAGTTGTTGAGTAAGAATCTCGATTCAAAGTTTTCATCTGGAGTTGACACAATTTTTCTCTAAAGGATCGGATAGGAAATATTTTAAGCTTTGCAGACTAGGTATGGTCACCATCACATATCCTTTTTTGAATTATTTTATAACCTTATAAAAATATAGAAATGATTTTCAGCTCATGGGCTATGCTAAAGCACACCAACGGTAATATTTGACCTATGGATTTGACCTGTCTGCTACTGATTCTTGGTATAGGAATCTATCCTATATTACCAGCTGCAGAAGATTTATAATAGACGTAATTTCTTTACATGGGTTAGTAGAGGTTTTTAAATTTTTGCTTAAATAATTTATTTTCTTAATGTAACCAAATACATTCAGTAGCAGAATGCATATCTAATATGCATTCCATTGCTAACCCCATTGTCAAATGACTACCAAACTAATGATTCTGTTACTGTATAAGGTCTGAATAAAATGGAAGGCTGAATTCAAAGGTTACTGAGGTTACTGTAAGTCAATATCTAACTGAAGATGGAAACAGTTGTGTAGGGATTTTCTAATTGTTGTATATGTGCTTGCTGTACATGTGTGCATGTGTGTGTGTCTGTGTGTGTGTGCTTATATTATGGAACTGTTATTATAATTGCTACTTAACTCCCAGTAATAATTGTTGATTTAGCCAATCTTGGTTGCAAAAGGAGTATGCCTTACCTGAGATAGGTAAACATACTCTGGTTTATATCACTCACCACTGTATAATTAATGTTTGGTGGAGTGTCTGCTGCTGAAGATACTAAGTCAGTGTTGAACAAATGGATAGAAATGAAATAAATGGATAGAAAAAAAATTGATAATAAAACTATTGATAGCAGTGAAGCTTTAGTGGTGGAGAGAAAATCAGGCCTGAGGTACCACACAGAAAATCAGGACAAGATTTAAACTTGAGGAGAAGATGGCCTACTTTTGGAATGGAGATGCATGATAGGGGTTGAATCAGGGTAGGAAAAGTCCTAGTACAAGTACATGAGATCAGAGAATTATGATGAATCCCTGATCTACTGGCTTATAAACCCTTGTTTCTACTGACTGAGCAGAATTGGCTTCAGAATCTATCTTAAATTGAACCTACAAGTGAGAACAAGTCTCTAAATAAGAGGGAAGATAAGGTATAATATCTGAATGTGGATTAGAGATATTCATAAATATTTAACCTTTTATCAGCCTTAAAAAATCAGACATTTTTTTTTATTTTGACCCTACACTGACCACTATATTAGCAATTATGTAATATGTTATCCATGACCTGATCGAACTTCTAGAATACTAAGTTAGAGTCAAGCGTTGATTACATTCAGTAGAAGCCAAAGCTGGAGATTTTTGCTCTGTCTGATCAGTCTGTTTGCTAACTTTACTTCATATAAAGAGAAACAATTTTGGAAGAGTGACTGGTACTAATCAAGAGGAAATCAAAAGCTTGAAGGAAAATAGATTCAAGATTAGTTTCCAGATTAGTTTCTAAAATTTTCTCTTTTAGCCAGTGGGCTTATATGAGTTTAAAAAATGAAAGAGAAATTAACTAAAATTTTCTTTCACAAAATCCAGAAATACAGATGTTTATATGAATGTGTCTATATGAATATTTCTGCATACATGCACAACAAAGACACTGGAGACATTGTTCCCACCAAATAGTGACAGTAGCTGTCTCTGGTGGGGACATGCTTGGTGATTTTAGTCTTTTCCTTTTTATGAAAAATCTACCATTTAAAGTTCTTACATAGAACAGTCTTTTGGACTCTGTGGGAGAGGGAGAGGGTGGGATGATTTGAAAGAGTGGCATTAAAACATGTATAGTATCATATGTGAAACGAATCGCCAGTCCAGGTTCGATGCATGATACAGGATGCTCGGAGCTGGTGTGCTGGGATGACCCAGAGGGATGGTATGGGGAGGGAGGTGAGAGAGGAGTTCAGGATGGGGAACACGTGTATACCCATGGCAGATTCATGTTGATATATGGCAAAATCTATACAATATTGTAAAGTAATTAGCCTCCAATTAAAATAAGTAAATTTATATTAAAAAATAAAGTTATTACAGAGTACATCATTTTATTAATATTTTAATTGAAAACAAATTAAGAATAAATAGAAATTCTAAAGACTCAAAACACTTAAACTTATAGTTTCTTCAACTTTGATATGAAATTGGTTCATAATTTCATGAAAAATATATAATTTAAAAAACAAGATGGCAAGTTTTGTCTCTTTTAAATGCAGTAACATTTCTTTTTGTCTTAAAAAACAGAAAAGAAATGAAGTAGGAAATCTGAGTTCTGCATGGTATGGATATTGTGCAGATATATGTGATACTGTTCTTTTTACAAGGTAGGGGAGAAGATTGTCCAAGATGGCAGAATAGGAACACTGTGAGCTCATCTCCTCCAATGGGTTAAATTTAAGACAGAATAAAATAATGATTAAAAGCCTGTGTTTTGAATGCTGGGAGATGCAGCTTCCCATCTCTACTATACCATTTATTATGTGTTTTTTGAGGCAACTTATGTAACTTTTCTCCTTTTCTCAGTCATAAAATACATATAATAAAAACTACATTGTAGCAATTCCATGAAGATACTTGTGAAGGTATATTGAGTGTATAATTAGCAATAAATAAATAATAGCTTAAAATATTATTCAAAGAGAGAAAGGTCTCAGAAATATGTCTGAGAACTGATGTGAAACTAATATACTCCATCTTGAAATTCTGTTCTCACATTAGAGCAAATTACTTTTACATTAGAAAATTAAGTGTTTAGGCTGTTGATACTTAGAATGATAGCCATGATGCAAATGCTCATTATAAACTCAAGTGAATTATAGTGCTAAAATATTTGCATAATCTTTTTTGCTCTTATTTCTGTGTCTGTATTGTTTCACTTCTGAACCGGTAAGGAGCAAATTCACATATGTTGTTCCAGCTGCGGTTGCTTCTGGCTCTACACACTGGTGATAACTTGTGGGACTCTGTACTATGGAGCCAAAAACCTGTTCAGTGTGTCTCACAATGGGATTACATGACCAGCTTTTACTTTGCAGTATATTAATCTGGGTATTAACTAGATTGAACTTAATACTTTGTTCATGTGTGGACAAATTCCAGTTCAATGTGGTATATATTTTCATCAAATATTTATGGAGAAACTACAAATTATTTCTGAAACTATAAGTCAGTGAACCAGATGATGAAGGTGTACATTTTATAAATCATATAATTGTGGGGGAGGTAGTCTTAACAAATATCTCATATATACGTGTGTGCATCTGTAAGAGTGTGAGAAATACTATGGAAAAACAGTGTAAGAGGAATTGTGCAAGTTGAAATGTACATGTATTTCAAGTCCTTGCACCGATATTACCTCAGTGACACTTTCGTGACAGCGTTATATACAATTGTAATCTTTTTCAAAACCCAACTGTAATTCCCCTACACTTGATTTACACTCTCCATAACAATTATTATTTTCACTTATATTGTTATTATTATTAATCTTTCTTTTCCCCCCATTTGAATGTAAAGTTCATAAATGCAGAGATTTGCCCTCATTTTGTTCTTTGATTTATTCTCACTTTAGGCAAACCACTAGTAATAGTTTCCATGATATGGCAGAAAATCTTGAAAGTTGATCAAGGAGCAGATAATGAAGGGACATGTTAAGGAATTTCACATTTATTGTACGGAGAAAAGTGGGCTCTGAGCATGTGGCCTAGTGTGCTTTGTGCTTTAGAATAATCATTTCACGCCATGAAAGTAAGAGGGATAAATGAACGGGAGGTGGGATGGGAGGCTCTGGGAAAGAATGATTGTCTCCTCTAGGCTATGGCAAGGAAACTATAGATGATGTGATGGAAATAAGAGATGGATAGGACTTAACTGGAAATTGAGAAAGAAAAAAGATTTGGAAAGACTTTCTAGCTTTGAGTTTGAATAACTAAATGGATAATCATGTCTCTTAAAGAACAGTGAGATAAGAAAATAGAAGGAGGAATACGTATGATAATATATATTCAGTTGAGACATTCTGAGTATGAATGGGTTAATAAACAAGCATTCTTAAATTTAGGACTGGGATTATAGCTTTGAGATTCGTGAGCATACTAGTAGGAGTTAAAGTAAAAAGTGTTGTTGAAAAAAAATTATGATGTTCCATATG
>SJYX01000410.1:0-13390 GCA_006410675.1 Oreotragus oreotragus | reverse complement strand
TGCCATTGCCTTCTCTGATAAGTGACCCCAGTATATCATTATTTTCTGAAAGCTTTAGGATCCTCACTAGAAATCACAGAAGTGATTTGAGTTGGAAGAAGGAAGGTTCTGAATCAGATTCTGTAAAGGACAAGTTTGGAAATGTGTCATTTTCACAAGCATCCCTAATCATGGCACTAATCCACTTCCCTTCTTCTGAAGGGGTTCATTCTTCTGCAAGGCAGGGGCTTCTAAAGCAGGCTTATATTCTCCATTTCTTCACTGTTGAAAATGATACTCTGACAAATACTCTTGACCATTCACTTTTGCCATCTCTGACTATTTCCTTTGGACAGGTTCATAAATGGTAAGACAATGTAAAAGCATGGACATTTGCTTTATTAAAATGTTTAAAAATATACATTATTTCCCAGTTGTATATTTTAAAAACTGAAACAGTTTATAGGCTTGCAAATATTTAGTGAGTGTTCTTTTTTCACTACGTCTTCATTAACATTAACATTTTAAATGTTTAAGGTATCAAGTAAGCAAATATTTTCTTTGTTGAGTTTCTTTGTTTATGGGTAGACTGAACACTTTAAGAAATGTTTATGTTGTTTAAGGAAATGATTGAGGCATTATTATATGATGTTCTCATATGGACTATGTCAGTCAGAATTGATAAGTCAACAATAATAAAATAGGAGAAGGGACTCATATTTGCAGGACATCTGTAATTTAAGGGAGAAGGCAATTTTAATTATTTACTTAGTCATTATTCCTGAACAATGATCTCTAGCATCTCTTAGCTGGGGTTGCAATGAGTCTTTTAAATATTTCACTGGAGGTTTGTGCCTGGTTTGCTTACATAGTGGTGAATAGTTTTAAATTTATTTTACAGGGAGAAGATGATTCTTTTTTTTTTTTTTTGATGTCCCCATAATTTCAGGGTTATGCAATTTATCTGAGAGCTTAGAGAACTAGCAGAAATACAAGAAAATGCTGCCCCAAATTGCCATATGCAATTTCTTGTCCAAGGAAGACTCCCTCCATAAGACCATTTGCTTCTGCATTTTGGATGGAGAGGATATAGACAGCTGTTTCATCTCAGAACTTTTAAAAACAAATCTAGTGAAAGGTTGGCAGTTTGCTCAGTAACTAACTTGTTGAATGTATCCCTAATGGAAAAGCTCACTAACCCACTTTTTAGAGTCATTTTCCCTGGGACTGGCTGGCCAATGTATTAAGCTTTATGGAAAAGGTTCAAAGCATTTGAGGCCATAATAGCCTATCTGATGGTGAGAAGTGGGCTTCAGTTTGCTGATGGACAAAGAGGAGGAATAATTGCTTCCCTGACCATCCATGGCTCTGCAGATAAACGTGACATCTGACCTGATGCCTCTGTTGAAGTCCACAAAGGACCTTGACCCTGAGGGTTAAGTAGGGGAACAGTTGGGAGCAAGGAGAAAGTTCCAGAAGCTTGGTGCTTCTTCTGCCCTGTTTTCCTGGAGAAAACTGCTACTTATGCCTGAAGCTCTTCTCTTCTAACCATCTTGCTCACTGCAGGACCACAGCATGGAAGGCTAGAACATTGCATGTAAATGGAGGGAGACCCAAAAAGTTCTCTCCTCAGCTCCACAAGCATCTGGGATCCCACCAACGCCTCAGAGAATAGGATTGCTTCACAGGCAGGATTTCTCAAATCAAACCTTTGTCAATTGTGTCTTCTCAAGAAGCACATGTATACACATACACGTCATCTGCTATGACTGGAAGAATTCATTGGCTGCATGCAGGGTTTCCCTATGCATCGAACAGACTGAAGCTATCTTCTGGGTATGATTTGAAGACCAAAAGTCATTCAGTCACAGTTTCAGAAATAACCCATTAGAGTAGGCTCTTCTGGGCAGAGTATTGGCTCCAAAGAATCTTCTCTAGGTGTCAACACACTAGCCAGAAGGAGGAGGTATTACATTTACCCATCAGCATGACAGTCACCTTCCCCATTAATACAATCAATATCTTGGCTTAACTAGCTGCCACAAGGCACGAAGATGGACTTGTTAGGGGTTCTGGGCCCCCCAGAAAGCTTTGTAGGACAAACTTCTCCCTAGTGATTTTCTTTCAGCCAATTCTAGATATCCATTGTAAGTCCATTAAGTAAATAAGAAATAATTCTGAAATATATCTTAAATTCTGCTTGTGAAAAGGTAGACTGTCATCTTCATGTTTAATACAAGTAAATTATCTAGAAGCCTTGGGAGTCTGCTCCAGTACTGAGCATAGCAGGGCTATGCCTTGGCTAGTGTATAGGATTCTGGGATGCTCTGCTCTGCCTGTTTTGTGTTCCCACCTCCATTCGATAAAGGCATGCATCTTGTTGTGAAGGGCATTGGGCTCAAAACCTGTATCACCTTTACCTCATCACTGACGTGCATACAGGGCTGCTCCCTGCTCCCCATTTCCAATCACAGTCAATCAGACTGGGCGCCAACCCAGCTCCTGCTCTTGGTGGAGAAGAGAGACAAGTTGCATGATGCAAGACAGAGAGATTTTGGAGCCTGACCACTCGGGTTCATTCGGGCACCTCATTTGCCCTAGGCACAGCCATTATCAGACAGAAACTACGGAAGTGAATTCAGAATTATTACTGAATGCATCTAAAGGATATTCAATTCTCCAGTCCACCCACATTTAATTATTTTTATTCTTAGTCCCAAGTTGCCTTTTCCTGACAGTCAGCAAGCTTCAGAGTTGCCACTGCCTCCCTTCCTAGCCAACATCATTTATATTCAGGCTGAAAAACAACGTAGTTCAAAAATAAACAATTAAAAGCCAGCTAAAATTGTTCAAAATAAATAATTTAATTAAAGTCAGCTATGACAGTATTTTGTTATATACTTTAGCTTGGTGGCACACCAACATCAATTTCCAAAAACAACTAAGACCGTATGAAACCAATGGATTTAAACATTGTCCACTTCAAGTTTTGTTTTTATTTTGCCAACGTGTCAGCCAATACTGAAATATGAGAGTTTGCTAATGCAGCAGGCAGGTAAAACAGTAATCCATATTCATCTACTCAAAAATATTTATTGAATGGCTGTTGTAGAGTTTGAGGCCTCCCAGGTGGCTCAGTGATAAAGAATCTGCAAATTCAATCCCTGGATCAGGAAGATTCCCTGGAGAAGGAAATGGCAACTCGCTCCGGTATTCTTGCCTGAAAAATTCCATGAGCAGAGGAGCCTGGTGGGCCACAATCCATGTGGTCGCAAAGAGTCAGACACAGCTGAGCAACTAAACAGCAGCGACAGTTGTAGAGTTTGGACTGGGTGAGGGCAGGGACTGGGGCTGCCTTGGCGCTGGCCAGAAGGAGGAGGCAGGACGTGCATTCAGCACGTAGCGCTGTCCGGCATTCAGGGCAACTCGGAGAATCATTTCTGAGCAAACGACGGAGTGCAGCAGGCTCTATGCTAGCTGCTTGGGATGAAGAGATAGGTGCTGTCAAGGGGGTCAGAGCCTAGAGTTGAAGAACAGGCATTAAGCTAATTTTTCAGACTTTCCTCAGGAAACCAGGAAAACCATAATCAAATCACAAGGGCAAGGAGACAAGGACGCCAGGGCTGTGCCTTCTGACCCACATAGTAGGGTCCCACTTTCTCTTTCTAAAAATAAGAGCCCAGGCTTAGAGAAACCCAAAGAACCCTTCTGAACTTTTTTCACTGCCTGGAATAAGCTGGACCCAAATAGATTTAGTGACTTTTCCACTTTCTGTAGCATTCGGACAGAGCCACAGGATTGGGGTCGGTGAATGAAATGCTGGCCTGGGACAGAGGCAGGTGTGTCTCTTGGCCGGGCACTTCAGGGGAGGCTGGGCCATGTCCTGAGGAAGCCGCTGGCAGGAACGGGTTATGTAAGCACTTTGTGGAAATGTCGCTGAGGCGAGATATTTTCTGTCCTCCTGCAGCTCTGCGTTGCTGGGCTGTAGTTGGCCGGCTCTCACTGCCGTTAGCAGGCAGGACAAGCCCTGGACAAGCCCCAACTGCAGCTGTGTCTGGGAGGACCGTCCTCAGCAACTCTGTTAGCCGCTGGGAGTCAGCCCAGGGCGGTTCTGATGGGAGATGCCCTTCCCCACCTGCCCTGGGTCCTCTGCAGCTTCTCTATGTGGCTGCCTCACAGGGGAGGGAGCCTGCAGGGATGCAAAATGCCAGTGGAGGAGGAGGGCAGGCCAGGCTGTCCCCATGCTTTCACTCCTACTAGCATCAAATCACACCAGTCTAATTTAAAATAAAAGACCTGGAGCTTGCCATTCTTGTACCTCTGCCCGACACATGCCCCCATAAAGCTGTATGCAAAGCATATTCCCAAATAGGTGGCGTGGCGCCTAAGAAAAATTCATTCCCCCCATTTTAAGTCAAATGCTATAGTTACCACATCATCCAATGCTTATCCCCTTGCTTCCCAACTTGAATTTTGTCCCAGCTTGCCAAACGAGCCCATCAGGAAGTCCTGAAGTTTCCTGGTTACTAAAGAGGGTACATTAAACAAACAGAACAAATCGAAATGATGTCTGGATTGGATTCCTGGCATGGCTGTTAGCATCTCAGTTTCCCCACTGGTAAAATAATGAGCAAAGTATCTCAAAAACCTGAGCAGAAACCTACCACAGATGCAGCTGTTATTGTCATGGTGTTGTTCCAACAGGAATCAAAACCACGAAGGGACACTGAATTTTCATTCGGACAAGAATGAGGTTTAGCAGCGCCGTCATTCGGAGCCTTTGCTTAGGTTCTGATGTAGGATTAAAAGGTGACAGTTCCAGAAATATCAAAAAGAGCCACAGAATTAGAGCAGAGCACATACATACGTCCTCACCACAGTGTAGTTAGCCTGTGGCAGTGCAGGCAAGAAACTAGAGAGGTGGCAAAGGAAAATAAAACCTCAAGTTCAAAGCAAGCATCACATGTCCAGGTTAAAGAAAGCACGGGTGAAGTCACTGATGAAAAAGCATTTCATCTTGAAAGAGACGAGCCTAATTTCAACAGTCCCAAGTCACCAACATTTAACAACATATTATACAAAGTTCCACGTAACACAGCCTGGACTGATTTTAAGAAAAGGAACATCCACAACGCTACTCTGAATAGCCACCATCACGAACAATGTGCAGGCAAGTCAGAAAACGTGGGTTCAAATCTCTGGCTCAGTTCAGCAGCTGTGTTCTGTGGTTCCTCCACACTGTTGACTTCTGCCAAAAGGAGCCATGGAGTGTGCAGCAACACCTCGGTACAAACAGCACAGTGGGACTCTTGTTACTTCTCTTTACAAATCCTGAAACTGATGCAAAGACATTTGACTAGACCTCCCTTCTCTTTGCTCCTTTCATCTGCTGTTTCAACCAAATACTGTTTTATGTATAGCAGACTTAACTCATGTCCAGATTGGTCCAGCTAGGAAGGGAGGGAGGAAGAGAGAAAGAAGAAAAGGGAAGAGAGACAGACACGGTGATTGTGTCTCTGTGTTAGAAAGTTTCTCTCTATCTCTCTGGATTTTTTTTTTCCCTAGAAAATCAGCTTTCTCTTTTACAGCAAGGCTGCCTACCTTAATGTGAATCCGCACTGCGGGCTCTCCAGATACCTGAAATAAAGCCTGAAATAAAGCTACGTTTCTTCCATGACTGGAAACTGTTTCCTGAAACAGTTCATATTTGCTCTAGTGTCAGCGGCCACCAGGAAGAAACCAGAATCATCCGCTGGAAAGTCTGAGGGCTAAAACGTGTCAAAGTGCTGAGCAAGGTGTACCTTCTATGCACTTCCTGGAGCTTGTGGGGAATCCTGTGAAGGTTTGCACTCGGAATATACCATTGCACTGTCAAGTTCAAGGGCAGGCTGACAGGGGTTGTATTGTGAGAAGTGATAGCAATCCCTTGAATATTATTTTGATGATTATGAGTTCAACTGGAAGGCAAAGATGCCAGGCTCTTACTTGAATTTTACAAAACCTAAAAGATAGCTCACCACTTTGTGGAGTACCAAAATAATTCATCCTTCGATTCAATAATTACTGTTAAAGGCTTCGTGATGGGAAACCACCTTCCAATAACGATAGGGAAGTCATTTCAGTGGATCGAGACACCTGATCTGTTTTCTCAGTTGGACAGCATGAAAAATCAGAAACTAAACACAATTAATATGTACATTCCACAAATCTGTGATTTTTTATGCTATTTGAATACAGGACTTTATAGGTTGGAAATAATACATATGCTACTTATTTTATACATGGCACTACAAAATCAGCCAGTCAGCACACTTGGTAAAAATGCCTAACTTGAAACAGGAAGACCTCTGGGAAATGGGGCAGAAGTAGAAACAGATCCTGCCTTTTATATTCAACATGAAAATATTTTATTTGTGCCAACAAAGCCTTACTCGTAAGACAGTTTCAGAGCTGTCACATTTGAGATAAATTCCACATCTTGTCCAAACCTTGCATTTTCCCTGAAGGTGGGATCATTTAAGAATAAATGTCCAGAAAACACTGTATCTATTCAGGTACCTCTGAAATGAGCTGCTAATAATCATGTCCCTCAGATTCACCTTGATATATATGATTTTCTTTGCTTGATCTTACAAACTATTATTCTGAAAATTTCACGTTAGGAAAGGTTACAGGTACTAAGAGTTACATGAGAAAAAGTTACATATGAAAAGAGAACCTGACCATTGAAAGAAAGCGGCTGAGAAGTTTCCCGATGAGGCAAGAATAGGGGAAGAGAGAAAGTGCTGTCTCCTATCCGAGTGTGAGCATCCCTCACGCTCCCCTCTGGCCCTTATGTGTTGGTTGGTTCTCTGTACAGCTGCTCCTTTCCATCCCAGGCTACTGTGAATGATGCTTCCTCGTTTCAGGCAGAATGGCTGCCCTGGCCCCATCCCTCCTGGCTCAGGGCAGGACCAAATTAGAGGACACCATCGGAGACCATCTGCTGATACTGGCTCATCACAGTAGCCTCCTGTTCCTTGTTTCTCCCCTAATTCTATTGTGAAAGCTCCAGTACTTTGGCCACCTGATGTGAACAGCTGATTCATTGGAAAAGCCCCGGATGCTGGGAAAGATTGAAGGCAAAAGGAGAGGAGGGTGACAGAGGATGAGATGGTTGGATGGCATTACCGAGTCAATGGACACAAACTTGGGTAAACTCCTGGAGATGGTGAGGAACAGGGAGGCCTGGCGTGCTGCAGTCCATGGGATCCCAAAGAGCTGGATCCCAACTTAGCAACAGAACAATAACGACTGCACACACAGGACTGCCACAGCCTCCCAACTCTACCATTCTGCTGTGTTCCTCATTGTAGAACTAGGTTTACAGAGTGAACTAGGATGGCAGTCCTGATTTACAATAAGGCCTGTTAGAGGAGAAAACCAGCCACTTTGTTTACCCAAGGGAGAACAGCATCCATGACTGCTCAGATGTGTCCCTTTCTCCTTCCTGAATGTTCTGTGTGTCAGAACCCAGAAGCAAATGGACAGAGATGGTACTTTGGAGTCTCATTTGATGTTAGGGTTCTTTGTTTACTTGTTGCTGTTGATGTTGCAGTTTCTAAAATCCACATGCAGAACTTTATTTCGTTCGTGGGATGTTAATATGTTCTTCCAGTGGGTTTTGATTTCATTGTGTTTTCTCAGGTTTTGTAGTAGTGTTATTTTTATCACAAATGTAATGAAGGACAGATTTGAGGATGGCTTTTAGTAGACCTAATTTCTCAATCATTAATTAATTTCGGAATCACTCATTTCCATTTATTAATGAATCATTGCTATAAAAGATGGTAAGTCGTGACTTTTCTTGCTATCCATCTGCTGATTTCTAATTGTTAACATAAACTCTACATACACCCATGCATGCCCAGGCACACATAAACACACGCTATGCTATTTGGAAAAAGTCAGATTCAGTCCTGTGATATGTACCTTGTGTCTCCAGAATGTTCCCTGACTGCTGGAAAGAAAAGAATGTACAACCTTGGACACTTTGAATCCAAGTGTGTGATGTCATTTCCTGCACAGTCTGTGGACTGTAAATTCCAAAGAATATTAGCAACACAGCTAAAAATGTACCTGGTTTTGTTACCCTGAAGCATCCTGATTTTGAGAAATAGTGTTTTGGGCAGGAAGAAATTTGGGGCACAAAGAAAATACAAAAAGCAGCCCTCTCTTCCAGTCTGCATAGATTTTTGGATGCAATTGATAAACCACTTATATTTCACCCAAAAATGCTCAACAAAGAATTTATTGAAATGTGGCCCTTTCAGTTTAATGCCATCTGCATCTTTTTAAATCACTCAGAAATACTTGCCAAGATAATTAACCTCTGCCACCCTGGCATTTTTCAATTATGTAGCTGAAGCCTGGAAACATATTTATAGAGTGTATGATTCTTAAAGGGTTAAGACCGAAAATGTCTGAAGAAAATCAGCTTAAATATGTTGTACAACAAAACATGTCATTGCGGGTATTGGAGTTAGGCTATGATAATGAATTTCAGACTCAAATACGTTCTTTGATTGTCACAAAAATATGTGAGGATCCAAGAGTTTGCTCTTAGTGTTCAGCTTGAAGTTGGTTGCATTTCATTACCAGAGGCTAATTGTATGAAAACTGTTTTCACATCCAGAGATCCTGAATGAGTAAGGGCGAGCGAGGGGAGTTTACTGGGAATCCAGACAACCTATGTGGATCATTATTTAAAAGAGAGGATTACTAGTGGCCATTGGTATTTAAATGTGCTCAAAAATGAAAGCTAGTCCCTCAAAATCACACCCATCTTTAAAGCCCTGCCAGTGGACTGCTTGCTTCTAAGCACCTCAGTGAAACTGAGAGTCACTCAGTTGAGTCCAACTCTATGACCCCATGGGCTGTAGCCCACCAGGTTCCTCTAACCAATGGGTTGCCATTCCCTTCTCCAGGGGATCTTCCTGACCCAGAGGTTAAACCGAGTCTCCTGCATTGCAGACAGATTCTTTACTGTTTGAGCCACCAGGGAAGCCGCCTCAGTAGCCCTTTCTGAAAGGATATGGACATTTCTCTGGAGTCCATAAGAGTTCTCCGTTAAATCATTAAGTATGTCAATAACGTTGAACAATCAAACTGGAAGAAAATATGCTATTCATCAACTTCTTCCAGAGTGTTTATTTATTGTAATCATTCATCATCACCAGCCCAAGAAGTTGCTTATAATTAAAAAAAAAAACAAAACTGGTTTTGATTCTGTGCTTTGGTTAAATACCATATAGTACAAACCTAAGAGAAAGATGGGCATATTGCCTGATAACGGATTACAGTGGAAGTGAAAGGCTGACCTACAGTCAGGAAATGTTAATCATTTTTACACCAAAGTGAGTGTAACGTTTCTATAGGGAAATTACTTCAATCTGGTCAGTGCAAGGAGCAGTTTGTATAATCGGATTGCAAATAAGGTTTGATCACATTCCAGCTTAATCTACTCTCTGAGCACCATTTACCGCANGAAGTCCACAATTACGGAATTCTCCAGGCCAGAATACTGGAGTAGCCTTTCCCTTCTCCAGGGGATCTTCCCAACCCAGGGATTGAACCCAGGTCTCTTGCATTGCAGCTGGATTCTTTACCACAGCTGAGCCACAAAGGAAGTCTAAGAGTACTGGAGTGGGTAGCCTATCCCTTCTCCAGCAGATCTTCCCTACCCAGGAATCAGTGACCTCTGATATATCTCCACCATTGACACCCCCAGCTGTCCTGCGAGCAGAATCAGGAAATCGCTAGTCCAGGGATCAAGATGAACAAGCTCATGATCAGGTTTTGAGCGTCATAGAAATCTTTGCTTGGGTAAGTGTTATTGGGAGATGAGGACTGTAAAGTGTTCATATCCTATGATTGATGTGAAATGTGGGCTATTGAAACCATCCTTTATGCAAAATGATCATGAGAGTTAAGAAATTAAGGTATAAGATAATCACTTCTCTTTCAAGTTCAAGGACTGTGACTCTTAGGTAAATAAATGCTCATTGAAATGGATGTCCGTGGTACCCAGTATGGAGGCTAGTCTTCCTAAATAAGAAGTGACTTAATTATTCTGAGCTTTTTAAAGTGAGGTGAGGAAAAGAGGATATGCCCTCTACAGGAAAGCAGAAGGTTCTAAGTAACCCGGATCTGCTCTCAGCTTCCGCTTGCCCACCAACCTCTGTCTGCCTTCCTACCTTTAGAGGGAAGCTTTTAAAATGATTTTATTGGCTCCCCTGGGAATCTCAGGATGAAGGATGAATAACATCCTGTATTTGTGAAGCTCTCTGACTTCATATCAAACAGCACAGGATTCTACCCCGCCCACCTTTCCAGTCCAGCAAAGCAATTGTACAGCCAGACTGGGGAGGGGAAATTTCTTTCTCTCTACTCAGATCAGCATGGGGCTTTCCCCAGGGGTGACAGTGGTAAAGAACCTGCCTGCCAAGACAGAAGACATAATGAGACGTGAGTTCAGTTCCTGGGTCAGGAAGATCCCCTGGAAAAAGGCATGGCACCCCACTCCAGTATTCTTCCCTAGAGAATCCCATGGACAGAAGAGCCTGGCAGGCTACAGTCTGTGGGGTTGCAAAGAGTCAGACACAACTGAAGTGACTTAGCACATACTCAGATCAGCATAACTTGGGGAATAGGAGGAACTTCTCTTCCGCCTCCATGCAAAGCAAGGCAGGGTCACCCACAGCAATCAACTTGCGTTACAAAATAGTCTCTGCTGAGGAATTTCAAAATAGCTCTCATTACATTTGTATATTTTCTAAAATGTGAAAGCACCAAATAGGTGGGGATTTTATGACTGGGTGTCGTTAACTACAAAGAATTTCTCAAAGATATATTCGTTTCCTCCCTGCAGATGGTAGGAAAGTTGTGGCCCTACGCTTCTCTATTTAGGAGCTCCGAGGAGCAAATGTGACTGCCAGCCTCTTTCCCTCCAAACTTCCCCTCCTGCCCTCGCAGTGGGAGGAGAGTTCACCACAGAAGTGTTGTTATGATGAGGCACTGTTATCTCCTCATCTTCTACAAGGAAGGGACTGTCAAGCATGAACCCCAGGGCACAGGCAAGTAGTCCTCATTAGAGAGATACCCTCCAGGTCCAGCCGTGAGATACAAGTCCTTGTTCTTAAGAGCTGTCACAGCGATGCTGGGTAATACTAGAAAAATGGGACATGTGGGGAAAAAATTTATAGAAAGATTCTCTCAATCAGGAACATGGAACTACCATATTCTAAGAAAGGCTGCAGAAATTGAAATCTCACTGGAGGTGCAAGGCGAGCTAACTTCAATTTAAGCCAATTAAGACCATCTGGACTTAGAAAAAAGATGAAAGGATATTGTCTATTAACAAAAGGATTTTTCCCTTTAGAAAGGTTATCCACAGACTTTCTTTAAATAGACACTTCCTTTAATTACCTATCAAGAACACAGTTTCCCATAAGCTGGTGCTGTCGATCCACTTCTGAGTCACCTTGGACAGGTACGTTGACTAAGTTTCCTGACCTCTAAAGAAAGAACTGATAACGCCCACCTCACGGGATTATTGTGAGCCATAGAACTAAGTAGATATAATACAAATCAGAACTACAGTGAGACACCAGTTCCTGCCCATCAGGATGGCTACTAACAAAAACATGAAGAGGCTGTGGAGAAATCAAAACCCTCGTGCATTGCTAATGGGAATGTAAAATGGGATAGCCTCTGTGGAAAACATGCTGGCAGTTCTTCCAAAAGCTAGACATAGAATTAGTTGCTAAGTTGGTGGCTCAGTTGCTAAGTTGTATCTGATTCTTGTGACCCCATAGACTGTAGCTATCCAGGCTCCTCTGTTCCATGGGATTGTCCAGGCAAAAATACTGGGGTGGGTTGCCTTTTCCTTCTCCAGGGGATCTTCCCAACCCAGGAATCAAGCCTGGGTCTCCTGCCTTGCAGGCAGGTTCTTTACCTACTGAGCTACAAAGGAAGCCCTATAATTACCATATGGTCTAGCAATTCCACCCCGAGACATATATCCAAAAGAATGAAAAGCAGGAACTCAAACAGGTGTCCATACCCCACTGTCCACAGCAGCATTATTTACAACAGTCAGAAGGCGCATGTGCTCAAATGTCCAGTGGATGACAAAGAAAATGTGGTGCACGATATAACGGAAAGCGATTCTGACTCAGGCTAAACATAGATGAACCTTCAGGACCTTGGTGGAGGTTTAGTTGCTAAGTCCTGTCTGACTCTTGGGACCCCACTGACTGTAGCCCGCCAGGCTCCTCTGTCCATGGGATTCTTCAGGCAAGAGACTAGAGTGGGTTGCCACTTCCTTCTCCAGGGGATCTTCCTGACCCAGGGGAACCCAGGTCTCCTGCACTGAAGCAGGTTCTTTACCAACTGAGCTACGAGGGACGTTGAGTTAGTTGAACTAACCCAGGGACAAAGGGACAAACATTGTATGAGCCCACTCATGTGAGGTATCTGGAGGAGCCAAATGGTGATCTCCTGGGTCTGTGGCTACTGCTACTGCTAAGTCGCTTCAGTCGTGTCCGACTCTGTGTGACCCCATAGACAGCAGCCCACCAGGCTCCCCTGTCCCTGGGATTCTCCAGGCAAGAACACTGGAGTGGGTTGCCATTTCCTTCTCCTGGGTCTGTGGGGAGAAGGTAAAGAGGAACTGTTGTTCAATGGGTACAGTTTCTGTTTAGAATGATAGAAAGTTCTGGAAATAGGTAGATGTGACAGTTACACAGCTTTGTGAATATTCTTAATGCCACTGAATTGGACACTTTAAAATGGTTAGGGAATTATCTGTAAGTCTGGTGGTTAGGACTCCATGCTGTCACTGCTGATGGCCCAGATTTCGATCCTGGATTCGACCCCTGGTTGGGGAAGTAAGATCCCACAAGCCTTGCAGCATGGCCAATAAAATACATTAAAATTAAATAAAATAGTTAAAAGGGTAAACCTTATGTCTATTTCACCACAGTAAAAAAAAAAAACACGCCAAAAAATACTCAATAGCTAAAAAAATATCACATCTGATACAGAGGTTTCACATATGGTAGTTGTACGTGAGTAATTTGACATCTGTGAAAGCAGCCTGCCTTCATTTTTAAGACCTGTCCTTACTTCTTCAGTGAGTGTCACCCCCATCCACAATATATTAGAATCCCCTGGGGCACTTTTTGAAATATACTGATGCCTGGACCTCAGCCCAGAGGGTAGTCTGTGAACAGTATTGTTTGTTTAGTCCAGGGTACTAGATTGGCCCCATCCCTTCATGGGATATAGATGGGGAAACAGTGTCAGACTTTATTTGGGGGGGCTCCAAAATCACTGCAGATGGTAACTGCAGGCCATGAAATTAAAAGAC
>SJYX01000408.1:0-10431 GCA_006410675.1 Oreotragus oreotragus | reverse complement strand
CTCCTCCATCCATGGGATTTTCCAGGCAAGAGTACTGGAGTGGGGTGCCATTGCCTTCTCCAGAGCCTTGGGGAAATTCCTGCTCTGTCCTTGTAAATTAGAGTGCCCTGGCGCTGGTGGTAAAGAACCTGCCTGCCAGTGCTAGGAGACATAAGAGATGAGGGTTCGATCCTTGGGTGGGGAAGATCCCCTGGAGGAGGGCGTGGGAACCCACTCCACGGCTCTTGCCCAGGACATCCCATGGACAGAGTAGCTTGGTGGGCTACAGTCCATGGGGTCGCAAAGAGTCAAGACGGGATTGAAGAGTCTTACACGCACACCTGTGCCAGAAGAAGGCACCCAAAACTTGTGTCTCATTTATTTAAGGTGTATTGCTATTGCACACTTAGCAGACTGTAGTACACTGTAAATATAGCTTGTGTGTGCACCAGGAAGCCAAGATATTCGTGTGACACACTTTATTGTAGTACGCCCTTTTTTGTGGTCATCTGGAACCAAACTGCATGAGGCCTGCCTGTATTTTTTATCACCTGAAGCCCCTTTTTCCCTCCAAATAAATTCTAATGCAGAATTTCAATATATAAACAGGTGGAAGTGAAGCTGCTTGGGTTGAAATGGAGAAAGAGACCTTCCCTCTGCCCCCACCCCCTGCTTTACCTTCCTTTCCATGGCCCCTTAGGCACCTCTGTAGAATACTGAAGGGTTGAGTTACACAGTTTAGAAAGCATTAGCCTCCGATTATAAATGGACTTCTCTCAAATTGTTCATGGTAGCTGTGTCTCAGGAAATTAGAGGTGCATTGGCACAGTGGGAAAAAGCATGTAAGTTGTGAGGGAAAGGCTTGAATTTGAGTCTTAACCATGTCATTTACAATAATGTCTTCACTTGCCTTAATTATTCACATCTGTGAAATGGGAAAACAGTGCCCACGTTCCAGTGTTGTTGTGAGGTCTCAAATGAGATCGAGTAAATGGGAGGGCCAGGGCTTGCTCGCCTGACTCCTCTCTGATGACGTCGTTATCTTTCAGTTCAGTTCAGTCACTCAGTTGTGTCCGACTCTTTGTGACCCCATGAATCGCAGCACTCCAGGCCTCCCTGTTCATCACCATCTCCCGGAGTTCACTATCTTTAGACACCAGCTTTCTCTGCAGGCAGGAAGTGTGCTTGCTAGCAGCTCCGGAAATGAAATCTTGCAGCTTTTACCACTGGAAAGGGACTGGTGTTTTTTTTGCCTTGAGTAAAAGAGATCAGATTGGCCCCCGCCTGAATAAGTGCCCATCCTTGAACCAGGCAAGTGTATTTGCGGGCAGGGATGGGTCATGCCACATCAGCTTCTGCTCTTGGCTCTTATGTGAGCAGGAGGGCCTTATTAGCCAGGAGAAGGTTGCAGTGCAGTTTAGACTGAATCTTAGAGATGCATTAAAGTCCCTAGGTGAGGATAGACCCCTGCCTTTGTATTTCAAAATAGTATTACACTGCTGTGTAATTCTGCTTCTGGGGATGCCTGGGTTTGAGTTTCAACGTCACCCCTTGGTAACATTTTTGTGGGACAGGCAAATATTCTTGTTCCATCCACCTCACTTTATTCTGAGAATCAGATGAAGTAAAGCGACTAATTGTAATCAAGCGTTTGCAGATGAAGGGAAGCTGTTTTAACTCCTTTGATTCTTTCCTGTGTCATTTGGTTCTCTTCCTTCCTGTTTGTCTCTGCTCTCCTGTGTCTATCATGCTCGTCATGTATATGCTTCCAGAGTGAACTCTTCCCATATGTAGGTGAACTCAGGTTTGTTTTTAAATTAAAGGTATAAGGTATATGGTCAAATTGTAAACAATAAAAGTTCACTGTCTGGTAAACTTGAGGTATTATTTCAGCATGATTGGAATGATTTTGGAAGGAAAACTGCTAGTAAATACAAAAATGTTAACTGAATAATGTGACTTTTTACATTGTCAAATATTATCTTTCCAGGAGATCTCAGCCCTGCTCAGCTAATGATGCTGACCATAGGAGATGTTATTAAGCAACTAATTGAAGCTCATGAACAGGGAAAAGACATCGATCTAAATAAGTAAGTGGAGGGTCTTCCCTGGTGGTCCAGTGGCTAAGACTTGGCCTTCCAAGGCGGAGGGTGAGGGTTTGATCCCTGGTCAAGGAGCTGGAATCTCACATGCCTCAGGGCCAAAAAAACCAAAAACATAAAATAAAAGCAATGTTGTAACACATTCAATAAAGACTTTAAAAATTGTCCACATCCCCCCAAAAATCTAAAAAATAAGTAAGTGGATGTATTAAAAAAAGAAGGTAATCTTGTTCTTGGGTAGTATTAATAATAGATCTCTTTCATGCATGCAATTATCAAACACTACTGGGTCTGTCTCGTGTTTCATGTTTTAATTGAGAATTTAGTTTTCTGCCCTGCCCTGTTGATTATGTGTGGCAAAATTGCCTCAGAGCCTAATATTCCTAGCAGCATCTAACATTTCTTGGGCACTTACTGTAGTCAGGTCACTGTTAGTGGTACACTGGGCGTATTAGCCCAGCTGACCCTCTCAAACACTGTCTGAGGTCAGTACTTACCTCACTGGACAGATGGGTCCCCCGAGACGGAGAAGGTTACGTAATTTTTCCAAGAGTGAATAACTGGTAATTGGCAGAACTGAGATTTGGAGTCAGACCATCTGCCTCCTGAGCCCATGGTCTGTCCTGCTGTCCGTCTCACTTCACTTCCTTCCTCTCGTTCCGGTCCCTCCTCTGAGACACAGGAGGTGGCAGCTGGCTCCCAGGAAGACCCTCTCTTTGGGCCTTTTGGTGTCATCCAGCCCTTCCCCGCTTCAGAGCCTCCTGGACCCATCCATCCACTTCCTCTGCACAGTCAGGTTCAGCTTGGTCAAATAAGAGTGGTCTCTCCTCTCTGCATCTGTTTATCGACTGGGTACTCATTATATAGATCTGCTCTAGTGGTTTGCTCTCCCATCCCCCGGTCTTCAGTGGTCTAGCCACTGTTCACATGACGTTCCTCTAGACCCTGTCTAGAAAAAAATGTTTTACCCTTTCTCTGGAACATTGTGCTTAATAAACATTGGCTAAAGAAATCAATACTCTTTTTTACTATGGAGTCACTTTTTTACATTATATTTTATTGAATTTTCTACCATGTGTTTAACTGATTTCCCCCCCTATTTTTTTGTTGGCTGCACCCATAATTATACAAATCTTTTGTTTCTTGTGAACATTTCTATGTCTTATATATTTTTGTCATTCATCTTTAATTTAGCACATCTAAAGCTAAAGTTAGCATCTTCCTTAAAACCAGCCGGTACTCAGATGGCCTCTTGGCCAAACTGTTTTCACCTTCACCCAGGCTTGAAACTCTAGCGTCACCTTGGAATCCTTTTCCCTGGGTCCAGTTCGGGTCATAGTTTTGTCTCCTCTGCCTTCATTAAAACTCTCTTCCATGTTCACTACCGACTTTCTCTTCCATCCCTTTTTATTTTTTCTTTCTTCTTCCAGTTTTATTGATACAGTTGACATGTAGCACTGTTTTAAGTCGAAGATACAGTATAGTGATTCAGCCTACACATTATGAGATGATTACAGTAAGTTTAGTGAACACCCATCCTCTTATATTGATACAAAATTAAAGAAATTAAAAAAAAAATTCTTCTTCCCTTGTGATGAGAACTTCCAGGTTTATTAACAACTTTCTTTTTTGTTGTAATGTATATACTTTTAAACTTATTATTTTGTGACGGAGTAAAGCCAGTTAACAATGTTGTGATGGTTTCAGGTGGACAGCAAAGGTACTCAGCCATTCATATACATGTATCCATTCTCCCCCAACGGGGAAGGCAATGGCACCCCACCCCAGTACTCTTGCCTGGAAAATCCAATGGACGGAGTAGCCTGGTGGGCTGCAGTCCATGGGGTCGCTAACAATCGGACAGACTGAGCGACTTCACTTTCACTTTTCTCTTTCATGCATTGGAGAAGGAAATGGCAACCCACTCCAGTATTCTTGCCTGGAGAATCCCAGGGATGGGGGAGCCTGGTGGGCTGCCGTCTATGGGGTCACACAGAGTCGGACACGACTGAAGTAACTTAGCAGCAGCAGCAGCAGCAGCATTCTCCCCCAAACTCCCCTCCCATCTGTGAAGCCTACGCTTTTCTGTACCCATTTTCCATGAAGAACTCAGTGTCTCCCCAGAACACACTGAGTTCATCTCGAGCACTGTAAGCATTCATGGTTGGGTGTGTGTTCTATTACATATGTTTTTATTATTTGCAGACTTATTTGTATGCATGCCTGTCTGCAAACACAGAGCACGAAACAGCTCTGCCTTACACTTCCTGATGTCCCAGGTACTTAGGTCGTCTCTTGTACCTCTTAGGAACTCAGTAAACATTTGTTTAAATGATTTGAACACCTCATAGTATTTCTAGATGGATTAGAGGGACTATGGGATTTGGCTAGCAGCCATAAAGAAAAGAAAAGTTGGTACAGTTATAGGAGAAAACGAGGAACAATTTTTCTTCTACAGTTATAGAAGAAAACTACTTGGGATGAAGGTTATTTTGGGGGGTGCGGATAGGGTTACAGTCAGGAAGGCACACAGGGGTCTTCTGAAATGGTGATCATGTTCTTTTTCTTGGAATGTGGTTACAAGAGTGATTATTTTATAATTGTTAAAGTATATTACATGGTTCATTGTTCTGTTCTTTAGGTAATATTTTATATTAGAAAAATATTTTAATTGCTTTAAAAAATATATGTTGGAGTGACCAATAAGTTTGTTTGGGTTTTTCCATAACATCTTACAGAAAAACCCAGATGAACTTTTTGGCCAACCCAGTACTTTATTTCCTGTTCGGGTCTACATAGCTTTGCTTCTGGCTGTTTCGCTTTTTGGCCTGAGACCATGGTTTGCAACCAGTCATAACTACTCCCACCCCTCCACCCACCCCCAAGATATTTGCAACATCTGGGAAGTTTTGGTTGTTACAACAGGGAGAGGTGCCAGTCCAGGCCAAGTGCATGTCTGATCACCCCACAGTGTGCTGAGCAGGCCCCCGCGAGAGGGTTAGCCTCATCCCAGATGCGTGGTGTGGAAGCTGAGGGAGGGTCAAGTCCTTTGAGGCTGGAGCACTACCTTGAACGAGGCCTCAACCGTGTCCCTGTCCTGGGTCCCGCCCCCGGTCATCTGGCTTTCTCTCTGGTGCTCCAGAGAGCAAGAAGTCATGAATTCTGTTCTCCTGTTTCCCTGACAGTTAGAGCCACTGTTTTCATCTGGGGAGGGGATACGGGATCGTGAGGATTGGTGGCATGGTTTATAGGTTATTCTTCTGGTAGCTTGTCCTTGGAATGTTGTGCCCTTAATCATGCTGGATGCTCTACTTTCAGGGTGAAGACCAGGACAGCTGCCAAGTACGGGCTCTCGGCGCAGCCCCGCCTGGTGGATATCATCGCTGCGGTCCCGCCTCAGTATCGGAAGGTCTTGGTCCCCAAGCTCAAGGCGAAACCCATCAGAACTGCCAGTGGGGTGAGTGATCGAATCATCACGTATTGATCGTGTATCTGTTGGGCCACAGATCCCTGCCTCCACGTAGTGAGGTGGAGGTGGGCGATTTGAATTCATAAAATCCACCTGTAGTGCTGTGTACTGGAGTGGAGACACGTGCAGGATGCTCGGAGAACGCCAAGGAAAAGGGTCACTTAGAGGAAAAGATGGTGTTTTGATTTTTGGTGTCTTTAAAAGTGGGGCTTCCCAGGTGGCTCAGTGGTAAAGAATCCGCCCGCCAATGCAGGAGACATGGGTTCGATCCCTGGGTAGGGAAGATCCCTGGAGAAGGACATGCAACCCACTCCAGTATTCTTGCCTGGAGAATCTCATGGACAGAGGAGCCTGGCGCGCTGCAGTCCATGGGGTTGCAAAGAGCTGGACGCGACTGAGCACGCACTCACGGGGCAAGGGTGATAAGGGGGAGGAGGTCTTTAAAAGTATGGACTGAAAGTTGGTAACTACCAGAAGATGATAAATATTGTTGGCCACCTTAAGCTCGTGGCTTTAACATACTTGTAAAGGGTATTTTGAAAAGTTAACTGATAGTGCAAAGTCATTATATTAATACATATGGTAACTGTGAACCAGTTGACACCATTCAGGAGGGTGTCCAGAAGCCAGATGTCCCTATAGTACAAGGAACTAGGAAGGACCCAAGAGGGGGAAATGTGGCGCCTGACCGACCCAGGAGTGGTGCCCAGGTAAGCGGAGAAGAGCAAGCACAGAGAGTCGGGGGAGCGAGGGGCAGGGATTAGGGCACAGATGATGTAAGAGGTGTGTGTGGGGAAACCCTGTACACTCTACCAGGCTCACCAGGGCTGGGCTTCACTTCGGAAAGCAGCAGGACTTCGGGGTGAAGTGTTAGTGTGGCATCCGCTTGTCAGAGATCTTGAAGTGAAGTGAAAGTCGCTCGGTCGTGTCTGACTCTTTGCGACCCCACGGGCTATACAGTCCATGGAATTCTCCAGGCCAGAATACTGGATTCGGGAGATGTTCCCAACCCAGGGGTTGAACCCAGGTCTCCCGCATTGCAGGCGGATATTTTACCAGCTGAGCCACCAGGGAAGCCCAGATGTCCCACAAAGAAGCCAGACACAAAGAAACTGTAAAAGATCTTTGAGAAGAGGAGTGATGGGAACCAGATGGATTTTTTTCAGAAAATTAATTTGGATACAAGATGTAGGGGAGGTCTTTCCTGGTTTCCCAATGGTTAGGAATCCGCCTGCCGGTACAGGGGACACGAGTTCAGTCCCTGGTCCGGGAAGATCCCACATACCGCAGGGCAGCTAACCCCGGGCACCACAGCTGCGGGGCCCTAGAGCCTGGGAGCCGCAACCGCTGGCGCCATGTGCCTGGAGCCTGTGCTCCGCAACGCGAAGCCCGCAGTCACTGCAGCTAGAGAAAGCCTGCGTGCAGCGACGAAGACCCAGTGCGGCCAACGTTAAAAAGAAGTAAAATGCCTCATCACGATGGAGGATCAGTCGCTTGGAGACAGAGAGACCAGTTGGAACGCTCTCAGTCTGAGCTAGGCGTGAAGAGCCTCAGTTGAGGCCAGGCCTCCAGGATAACAAGGATGAGTGTGAAAGACACAGGGTGGGATTTGGGCCCTCCTCAAACTTGGTACCCAGAGTGGAATCCTTTATTCCCAGTGTGACCTAAGTTCAGTCTGTTCCTTGGGTGGGGCTGTCGTACTTCTCACAGCTTACACTGACCTGCCAGGTAGCCGTCTCTCCTGGACCACGTGACGCTTGTGACTAATCAGTCCCCAGAACCTTTGCACAGAGTGTACCATCAATCCCAGTCTCTCCTCTATACCTAAGTGTTTGGGGTTTGTTGGTTGGTTCGTACCTACAACTTCGTACCGAAGTGTAGAAGGCTTTCAGAAAAACGGATAGTTCCAAACTTCCACTTTACAGCCCCCCTGCCTCCTCCCCTACCCAGGGCAATGGCTTTTAAGTCGTAGCTGATTTCTTGGCGTTTACTTCCATATGCCTGAATAATGTGCTTTCAGGATAAATCTTGAATTGTCCGTTTTAGGCATTATGTACGGGCTTGCCACTGTGCAAGCAAAGGTTTTTCAACCTTTGGACCTGACAAAGGCAGCTGGTTTCCCCGATTCCATTCTCTGTCCTCCTCCTGGCCCGGATCACTTCTTTTCTTTCTCTGAGAGCTACTCTTGTTCTGCTTGCCTTTAAAAATGGATATTCTTGTACGGGCTTGCCACTGTGCAAGCAAAGGTTTTTCAACCTTTGGACCTGACAAAGGCAGCTGGTTTCCCCGATTCCATTCTCTGTCCTCCTCCTGGCCCGGATCACTTCTTTTCTTTCTCTGAGAGCTACTCTTGTTCTGCTTGCCTTTAAAAATGGATATTTTCTGCCGTCCCAGGCCCGATGTTTTTAGTGCCGTACACACTTTCTTTGGTGATCTCATCCACTGATGTCTTTTTTTATTTTTAATATGGATCATTGTTAAGGTCTTTATTGAATTTGTTACAGCATCGCTTCCATTTTATGTTTTGGTTTTTTGGCCTTGAGGCTTGTGGGATCTTAGCTGCCCGACCAGGGACTGAACCCGCACCCCCTGCATTGGAAGGCGGGGTCTTAGCCACTGGACTGCCAGGAGGCCCCCCCCAACCCCGATGTTTTTCAATACTTCCATACGCTGACTCTCAGCTCCAGCCTTTCCCCAAACTTCATGTCCACGTCAAACTGCCTGTTAGACGTCTCTCCTTTGCCTGCCTGTAGACCCTCCAGTATAGCGAAACCAGGCTTGCTTGCTTGCTCAGACTTGCTCTTTCATCCTTCTGGACCACCTTAGTTCATGGTGCCCTCATCTATTTGGTTTCCAAATGATGTGAAATGTGTTGTCCATTCCTTCCACCATGGGTAGGAATGTTCTGACCTTTATTGTTTCTTATTTTGAAGGTTATTGGAGTCATTTCATAACAGGCCTGCTTTGTCTTAGCTGCAGCAAATCCGTCACCCCCTGCATTGGAAGGCGGGGTCTTAGCCACTGGACTGCCAGGAGGCCCCCCCCAACCCCGATGTTTTTCAATACTGCCGTACGCTGACTCTCAGCTCCAGCCTTTCCCCAAACTTCATGTCCACGTCAAACTGCCTGTTAGACGTCTCTCCTTTGCCTGCCTGTAGACCCTCCAGTATAGCGAAACCATGCTTGCTCAGACTTGCTCTTTCATCCTTCTTGACCACCTTAGTTCATGGTGCCCTCATCTATTTGGTTTCCAAATGATGTGAAATGCGTTGTCCATTCCTTCCACCATGGGTAGGAATGTTCTGACCTTTATTATTTCTTATTTTGAAGGTTATTGGAGTCATTTCATAACAGGCCTGCTTTGTCTTAGCTGCAGCAAATCCGCCAGAGTAACCTACTAAAAATGTCAAGAGCACACAGCTAATTGCCATCCCCTGTCTGTTGTGCATCCTGAACTCCATGCTTTTATCCCTGCTGTTACTGTTGTGCTTTGTTTTTATTTTTTTATAGAGCTCTAGGCCTACAGAACAGTTGAGCAGAAAGCACAGAGTTCCCTTGTACTCCCTCTCCCACAGGTTGCCCTGTAATTGATGCGTCAGTTGTTCCGTCGCTCAGTCGCATCCAACTCTTTGTGACCCCATGTACTGCAGCATGCCAGGCATCACTGTTCTTCTCTATTTCCTGGAGTTCACTCAGACTCATGTCCATGGAGTCAGTGATGCCATCCAACCATCTCGTCCTCTGTCGTCCCCTTCTCCTTCTGCCTTCAATCTTTGCCAGCATCAGGGTCTTTTCAAGTGAGTCAGCTCTTTGCATCAGGTGGCCAAAGTATTAGAGCTTCAGCTTCAGCATCAGTCCTTCCAGTGAACACCCAGGACTGATTTCCTTTAGGACTGGTTGATTGGATCTCCTTGCAGTCCAGGGGACTCTCAAGAGTCTTCTCCAACAGCACAGTTCAAAAGCATCAGTTCTTGAGCGTTCAGTCTTTATGATCCATCTCTTATATCCATACATGACCACTGGAAAAACTGTAGCTTTGACTATAATGCTATCTTTTTCTTTTAAATATGCTATCTATGTCTGTCATAGCTTTCTTCCAAGGAGCAAGCATCTTTTAGTATCAGGGCTACAGTCACCATTCACAGTGATTATGGAGCCCAAGAAAATAAAGTCTGTCACTGTTCCATTGTTTCCCATCTATTTGCCATGAAGTGATGGGACCAGATGCCATAATCTTTGTTTTTTAAAGGTCGAGTTTTAAGACAGTTTTTTCACTCTCCTCTTTCACCCTCGTCAAGAGGTTCTTTAGTTCCTCTTGGCCTACTGCCTAGGGTGGTGTCATCTGCGTATCTGATGTTACTGATATTTTTTCCAGCAATCTTGATTCTAGCTTGAGCTTCATCCAGCCTGGCATTTCGCGTGATGTACTCTACATAGAAGTTAAATAAGCAGGGCGACAATAAACAGCCTTGATGTACTCCCTTTCCCAATTTGGAGCCAGTCCATTGTTCTGTGTCCAGTTCTAACTGTCACTTCTTGACCTGCATACAGGTTTCTCAGGAGGCAAGTAAGGTGGTCTGGTATTCCCATCACTTTAAGAATTTCCTAAGTTTGTTGTGATCCACACAGTCAAAGGCTTTAGTGTAGTCAATGAAACAGATGATTTTCTGGAATTCCTTTGCTCTTTCTGTGATCCAGTGGATGTTGGCAATTTGATCTCTGGTTCTTCTGCCTTTTCTAAATCCAGCCTTTTCTGCATCTGGAAAGTCTCGGTTCATGTACTGTTAAAGCCTAGCTTGAAGGATGACAGTTAAGCGTCTGTCTACAATGCAGGAGACCCAGGTTCAATCCCTGGGTCGGGAAGATCCCCTGGAGAAGGAA
>SJYX01000407.1:35704-79626 GCA_006410675.1 Oreotragus oreotragus | reverse complement strand
GGCCCCCGCACGTGACAGCCGCGCGCCTGGTTCTCTCTGGCTGCCGCGCTAGCGCTGCAGTGGCCGGTGAGGCGCCTTCAGCCACGCGGCCGAGGGCGCGAGCTGAGGGAGCCGGTCGCGGGGTTGCGCGCGCATGGAGGCGGCACCGGAGGCTGCCTGAGGGCAGCCGGGAGAGCGGAGCGACTACCTCGAGCCCCCGTCGAGCCGCCTCGAGCCCGCGGCACCCGGCGGCTGCGGACCGCGGAGCCGGCGCGGCCATGGCGACGGGGACTCAGCAGAAGGAGAACACGTTGCTTCACCTCTTCGCCGGCGGGTGAGTTACCGGCCCGACCCCGCGCCCCCGCCCTTCTGCCGCGCCGCGCACCCTCGGTGCACCGGGGCCGGTTACCCGCCCTTCCTGGGCTGAAATGCAGGCTCTCGAAGGAGGAAGTCCGGGCGATGGGGCAGCGAGGAGGCCTGAGGGGCGCGGGGCCTGTCCCCCTCCAGACCACATCCCCCGACGGTGGTTTTACGCGGCGCCGACGCCCATCCTCATCCCCGCGGCGTCTCCTCCTTTTTCTTCTCTTAAACAATTAGTGGCTGGTCTGACGAGTGTCACTCGGCGATCCTGTCTGGCCACGCTGCACTTAGCGACCTCAGAGTTCTCCCCCAGGGCCTTTTCCCGAAGGCCCTAGGCGGGCTTGGAGATGCTCAGTGTGGCCCGGGAGTTCCTCAGTGTAGCGCAGGGACGAGTTCATAAGGTAGAGATGCCGGTATTGGGCATCCGCAGGGGCCTGGGAAGTGCTGGTGAACCGTGATGCTGGGGTCAGCAACCGGTGTGAGGGCTGATGGGGGAACCGCAGGATCAAGTGAGAACGGGAAGGTGTGTTGAAATGCTTCTTACCTGATGGTTGGAGCGTCAGAAACAGCGTAATTCTAAGATGTGCCCTGTTTTGAAAGCGTCATTTGGCGGATCGTCATGGCATCTTATGTTTCAGTGGCGGCAACGTATTTTTAGGGAGGTTAGGAAGGGAGCTGGTGTTTTTGTTTTTCGGTAGATAGAAGTTAAAATATTTTGTATTAGTGATTTGTTTTCTTTCAATACAGCCTTTGGGTCCTCTTGCAGTCTTCTAGATGTTTGGAGTCTTGTTTAAGGACCTCACAGCCTTGGTACAGCCATTTTTAAGTGTAGGACAATTCTGCATAAAGTAGCACTTATCCTGTTGTTCTGATTTGAGTATTTTAGTTGCAGTTTTGTGTTTTAGTTGCTACCCAGATATGTTCCTTATTACAAACAAGCAGTGGTATTTTTGTCTGCAAAATACCCTTGATGAGAGTGTTCCTGAGTTTTGTTTTTTTTTTTGCATTTATTAAGCTATTTATTTTGTTTATAAGCCCAGTTCCTGAGTTTTTTTGTACTTTTTATTGTAGTTGTTTACCTAGGTACTTTGTTTCTCCCATCAGAAAATTTGATGTTCTTCAGACATAGGCATGATTTCTCATTCATCTCTTTTGTGCCCTTCCCTCTCGTTTTGCTTCATCTTTCCATTGAGATTTATTTTGAGAGTAACACAGGGTTTGGGGAGGGGGCCGCGTTCCTAAGTTAAGACCGAATATTGATTTGTCATTCTGGAGGATTTTAAACAAGTTGGCCATGTTATTAAAGTCATTTCTCAAGCTAACAGGGATTAAAAAAATTATTTTATTCTCAGTGATTTTGATTTACTGTTTCTAGTGAGGTGGTCTTTGTTTGTTTGTTTGATGCTTGTATTCTGAACCCAGAGAGTTCCTTGCTCTGGAGCAGCCTCTGTGAGGCTCGCTGCGTGATCGATTCCTCTGTCGACTTGACTCTCCCAGCGCGCCCTTCACAGTGCCCTCTGGCTGCTGAGTATCCTGCTGGAGCAGCAGCCTCTTGTGATGGAGGAAAACTGCATTAGCCAGCACAGCTCCGAACTGATTAAAATGGGGGAGTTTATTAGGGTGATGCCTGGGGCCATTGTATTTAACAGGTTTCTATTCCATCATTAGCAGTTCAAGATTCCTTGCTAATCTGCAAGAAAATAAGTGTTTGAAAAGGATGCTTTCAGAGGAGCTAATTGGATTTTGACTCATTCCCACTAGCCTAAAACACAATGCTTCCAGTTCTTTTAGGGAAGAACATTAAAGGAGCTAAAATATCAAATGGGTGGGTGTATCTTGCAGTTAAAATCAGGCAGTGCAGTGGTCCCACCCTGTCTGTTGGAAGGCTGTGTTGCTTTGCTCAAAGTAACTAGCTTCCACTGTTAAGCTGCCCTCTTTCCAGAGAACTGAATTTACTGCTTTTGAAAAGAAGTCAGAGACCCTACTTTTTAGTGTAGGCTCTGTCACATTTCTCCTATTTATTGAATAGCTATTGGAAACTAACATCAAACAAATTTAATGCTATCACTAATTGATGATACTGAGTTAATATTTTACCAGGTCTAACAGACTTATGAATAGTTGAAAATTAATTTTAGATCCTAGAAAATAAAAACTACACCCAAAATAACTCATATAGTCTTTTACATTTCCTACATTATTAAAAGCAGGGGTTCTTTGCAGAGGCAAAAATGCTCCTAAATTAACCTGTAATAGTCAGGTTTTTATTAATAGTCATCTTTTTAGTGTAGCGTTGCCCTTTAAGAAAGAGGAGAACTGAAGAAGAAACCACCCACAAACCAACACCTAGAAATAAGCACTTGAGAATCAGGTCTGTGTGCATATATATATGCAGCAAAGGTAATTTCATAGTTAATTTTTAAATAGGCTCCCCTTCTTTATGTGTTGCTTCCTCCTTAGAAATATGTTGAGTTTTGATGGCAGCGTGGTAATGAATTCTCTGAATAGACTTCTAATCAACCCTCACTGTTCCGTGGTTGCAGTGAAGAATGTAAACATTTCCAAGCCCAGTGGCAGGAGTTCAGTGAGGCTGTTACCATCATTTATGACAGGGCTACCTAATTTATTCTGATTACATAATTTCTTTCTGACCTCTCATTGCTCATTTTTTTGAAATTCATTTTATATTTGGCTCTGCTGGGCCTTCATTGCTGCGAGTACTTTCTCTAGTTGCGGCAAGTGGGAGCTACTCTCTAGCTGTGATGTGTAGGCTTCTCATTGTGGTGGCTTCTGGTCAAGGGCAGGCTCTAAAGCTTGGGATCCGTAGTTGTGGCCCTTGGGGTTTAGTTGCCTGCAGCATGAGGAATCTTCCCAGACCTGGGATTGAACCCGTGCCCCGTGCATAGGCAGGCAGATTGCTACCCACTGTACGACCAGGGAAGTCCTCATTGCTAATCTTTGCCATTATAAACTGGACATCTTTTTGTGTACCTGTGTAGTCATCTGATTATTTCTTGAGGGTAGACTGTGTTCATGGTATGTACAATTGCTGAGTCAAAACACAATTTTAAGATTTTTGATCACTGTCAGCACCTTCATTAGCCATCTCCTAGGTGGGTTCTTTGTGTGAGCAAACCTTATTCATTTATGTTGGTTTTTAGTGTGTCTGGCTACCCTGGTGGCTCAGACACTAAAGAATCTGCAATTCAGGACACCTGAGTTCGATCACTGGGTCAGGAAGATCCCCTAGAGAAGGGAATGACAACCCACTCCAGTATTCTTGCCTGGAGAATCCCGTGGACAGAGGAGCCTGATGGGCTACAGTCGGTGGGGTCGCAAAGAGTCAGACACAACTGAGCAACTAACACTTTCACTTTAGAGATTCTACTGTTTTCTGCTTTCTTCTCTCCTATCCCCAAATCTGGGTGGCACTGTCAAAAACCTAAACCAATTTTACTGTTACTCCCTAACAAAACCTATCATTCCTTGTCTACTATTTAAACCTAACCCATTAAGAGAAACACGGAAATCCTCCAAAGTAGCCTTTCCATGTGTAGACCTCAAGACAGAGAAAAATCTTTTAAACCTTCCCTATGGAATGACTTAACCCACTCCAGTATTCTTGCCTGGAGAATCCCAGGGATGGGGGAGCCTGGTGGGCTGCCGTCTATGGGGTCACACAGAGTCGAACACGACTGAAGTGACTTAGCAGCAGCAGCATGGAATGACTTGGGTTTCCCAGATGGTGCTAGAGGTAAAGAATCTGCCTGCCAATGTAGGGGACACGGGAGACGCGGGTTCAGTCCCTGGGTCGGGAAGATCCCACCCACTCCAGTCTTCTTCCCTGGAAATCCCTTGGACAGAGAAGCCTGGAGTGCTGCAGTCCATAGGGCTGCAAAGAGTCAGACGTGACTAAGCGACTGAGCACACACACGTGGAATGATTTGGCGGTTCTGGTTGTGAACAAGCAGCATTCAGGAGAGTACTTAGCACCTGAAATAGCTCTACTAAGCTGTCCTTAGATTAGAGCTTGATGGCCTGGATTATACGCTTTAGGTCTTATTTTTATGGCATGGTGTTTTCTCTTGTCACTAAATGTATTTACAGGACCTTTAAACTGTACTTTAATGGGGATATGTATGTCTTTAAGGTTTTAAAAATAATATAATCTAAGTTGTGTTCACAGTTCAGTCTTTCCTCTCGTTGCAGACAGCTGTCACCTGTTGCACTCTGTACTGTCCCTGTCCTTGCAGGTTTGATCTGTATCAGCTATGTGTTAGCTTTGAAATATTAGGCATACCTGATAGTTCAGTTGGTAGAGTCTGCCTGTAATGCATGAGACCCCGGTTCGATTCCTGGGTCAGGAAGATCCGCTGGAGAAGGGATAGGCTACCCACTCCAGATTTCTTGGGCTTTCCTTGTGGCTCAGATAGTAAAGAATCCACCTGCACTGTGGGAGACCTGGGTTTGATCCCTGGGTTGGGAAGATCCCCNCCAGATGCCATGATCTTCATTTTCTGAATGCTGAGCTTTAAGCCAACTTTCTCGCTCTCCTCCTTCACTTTCATCAAGAGGCTTTTTAGCTCCTCTTCACTTTCTGACATAAGGGTGGTGTCATCTGCATATCTGAGGTTATTGATATTTCTCTGGCAATCTTGATTCCAGCTTGTGTTTCTTCCAGTCCAGCATTTCTCATGATATACTCTGCATATAAGTTAAATAAGCAGGGAGACAATATACAGCCTTGATGTACTCCTTTTCCTATTTGGAACCAGTCTGTTGGTCCATGTCCAGTTCTAACTGTTGCTTCCTGACCTGCATACAGATTTCTCAAGAGGCAGGTTAGGTGGTCTGGTATTCCCATCTCTTTCAGAATTGTCCACAGTTTATTGTGATCCACACAGTCAAAGGCTTTGGCATAGTCAATAAAGCCAAAATAGATGTTTTTCTGGAACTCTCTTGCTTTTTCCATGATCCAGTGGATATTGGCAATTTGATCTCTGGTTCCTCTGCCTTTTCTAAAACCAGCTTGAATATCAGGGAGTTCACGGTTCACGTATTGCTGAAGCCTGGCTTGGAGAATTTTGAGCATTACTTTACTAGCGTGTGAGACGAGTGCAATTGTGCAGTAGTTTGAGCATTCTTTTGCATTGCCTTTCTTTGGAATTGGAATGAAAACTGACCTTTTCCAGTCCTGTGGTAAAGAATCTGTCTCCATTGCAGGAGACATAAGAGACGTGAGTTTGATTCCTGGGCCGGGAAGATTCCCTGGAGAAGGGCATGGCAATCCATTTCAATATTCTTGCCTGGAGCATTCCTTGTACAGAAGAGCCTGGTGGGCTACAGTCCATAGGATTGCAAACAGTCAGACACAACTAAAGTGACTCGGACACACACACTTATGTGTCCGGCACAGATTAGACTGACAGTGCTTAGGGAAAGAGGAGGAGGTGGGCTGCTGTGTGGGTGAGAAGCCTGGGTTCCAGCCTCAGACACCTGTGTGAAAAGCAACCAAGATGGCAGGTTGTCCTCCAAGAGTGAATCTCCTTGGGTTTAGAATCTCACCAGGATGGGAACAGCTTTCTCCTGGTTAACATGATTGCATTACTCTCTCCTGTTTTCTACTCATGCCTCATAAACCATCTTCAACTAAAATGAACATTGACTTACTAAGCAACTGAATCCAGGGATTTGAGAGATCCAGGAAGCAGGAAGAAACAGCTTTCTTTTTTTCCTGGCTGCCTCATTTCCTTCTTCCCTTATTTCTGCCCATATATGGAGCACTGATGTGACTTTTCCTGCTCCTAGGGCGAGTAATGGCTTTAATATACAGTAGTCACCATATTTGTATTTTGGATGACTGCTCTTAAGACTTGTTTTTAAAGAGCCCCAGCAATCAAATACCCAGTTCCTGTGTTTGCACACAATTTCCCTTCTGCCTAAGCTCTCACTGTGTTTACACACAGGAGAGCTAGCAGCCTGGTCTGGTTGAGGTACTGCTTTTAGCAGCCCTGGGAGATTGAAAACAAAGTGTTGGTATAGTCTGTACCTGGTGCCTCTGGAGGGTGATGAGAGTGGAGGGGAACCAACTAAAGGGATGAAAGGGTGGCTTGTGACAGGTGGAAGATTTTTGCTGCAAGAGACAGGAAGACTTGAAATCAGGGGCCACAGTGGAAGGAACACAGAGAGGGGGATGACTCTGGGAGAATTCCAAGGACAGAAGTGCCTGGTGGGCTGAGGAGAGAGAGAAAGAGAGAGAGGAGTCGAAAGTAATAAGAAAGTTATTGGCGTTGGTGGCTGTGCAGATGGTGGCATCATATTCTTCCAGGACAGGAAATACAAGAGGCAGACAGGTTTGGTGGAGGGGAAGAATGCAGTGACCAGTCCTATTCAGGGCATTCATTCATTATTTTCTTGGGCATACACCTCGGTATCTGCCAAGGGGCAGACACCTTCTCAGGGCAAACCCTGAAAAAAAGGAACAAAGTCCCTGCACTCTTGAAGCTTACACTCCAGGGGCGGAAGGACAATTTACACAAATAAAACAACAAAAAAACTGCAGAAGCCTATGTAAGGAATTAGATAGAGTCACGTGGTAGAATGTACAGCAAACGGGGACAAAGGAAGGCCTGCGTGAGCGTGGAGACTTGGAGTTAAGTTGCCAGGTTAAGCTTGATGATGACCCAAAGACACACAAGTAGAGAAACAGCTCGGATACAGAAACATGAAGCTCAGACGTCTGGGCTGGAGATGATCAGTAAAGAGACCAAAAAGCTATTTCTAGAAAAATCAAAGAAACACAAAATGATACCACTGGGAGTTAAAACTGGATCTTGTTTTTCCCCTAAACTGGGTGATAAGCACAGAGCTTGAGTTGTCATACGTAATTTACATACTTTTTTACACGCGTTAAGTATCACAAAGTAAACGACTATAAAAATGAATAAAGGCCAGGCGCACGGTCTCGCTAGGCTCCACCAATCCCAGTTTCTAAGCCTCCCGGATCAGGGACCAGGCAGCTTTAGCCGGTTTTCACTCCAAGAGCATTGGCTCCCGCGGCTCCCACCCTTCTCTCCCTCCCCGGCTGCGCAGTGGCTCCGCCCAGGTCCGCCCTCTGACCAATAGGCGCGCGGAATCCGGGCCCACACCCCCGTCGCGCACCGCCCCGAGCCCGCGCCGCCGAGTGACGTCACGACCCGGCCCCCGCACGTGACAGCCGCGCGCCTGGTTCTCTCTGGCTGCCGCGCTAGCGCTGCAGTGGCCGGTGAGGCGCCTTCAGCCACGCGGCCGAGGGCGCGAGCTGAGGGAGCCGGTCGCGGGGTTGCGCGCGCATGGAGGCGGCACCGGAGGCTGCCTGAGGGCAGCCGGGAGAGCGGAGCGACTACCTCGAGCCCCCGTCGAGCCGCCTCGAGCCCGCGGCACCCGGCGGCTGCGGACCGCGGAGCCGGCGCGGCCATGGCGACGGGGACTCAGCAGAAGGAGAACACGTTGCTTCACCTCTTCGCCGGCGGGTGAGTTACCGGCCCGACCCCGCGCCCCCGCCCTTCTGCCGCGCCGCGCACCCTCGGTGCACCGGGGCCGGTTACCCGCCCTTCCTGGGCTGAAATGCAGGCTCTCGAAGGAGGAAGTCCGGGCGATGGGGCAGCGAGGAGGCCTGAGGGGCGCGGGGCCTGTCCCCCTCCAGACCACATCCCCCGACGGTGGTTTTACGCGGCGCCGACGCCCATCCTCATCCCCGCGGCGTCTCCTCCTTTTTCTTCTCTTAAACAATTAGTGGCTGGTCTGACGAGTGTCACTCGGCGATCCTGTCTGGCCACGCTGCACTTAGCGACCTCAGAGTTCTCCCCCAGGGCCTTTTCCCGAAGGCCCTAGGCGGGCTTGGAGATGCTCAGTGTGGCCCGGGAGTTCCTCAGTGTAGCGCAGGGACGAGTTCATAAGGTAGAGATGCCGGTATTGGGCATCCGCAGGGGCCTGGGAAGTGCTGGTGAACCGTGATGCTGGGGTCAGCAACCGGTGTGAGGGCTGATGGGGGAACCGCAGGATCAAGTGAGAACGGGAAGGTGTGTTGAAATGCTTCTTACCTGATGGTTGGAGCGTCAGAAACAGCGTAATTCTAAGATGTGCCCTGTTTTGAAAGCGTCATTTGGCGGATCGTCATGGCATCTTATGTTTCAGTGGCGGCAACGTATTTTTAGGGAGGTTAGGAAGGGAGCTGGTGTTTTTGTTTTTCGGTAGATAGAAGTTAAAATATTTTGTATTAGTGATTTGTTTTCTTTCAATACAGCCTTTGGGTCCTCTTGCAGTCTTCTAGATGTTTGGAGTCTTGTTTAAGGACCTCACAGCCTTGGTACAGCCATTTTTAAGTGTAGGACAATTCTGCATAAAGTAGCACTTATCCTGTTGTTCTGATTTGAGTATTTTAGTTGCAGTTTTGTGTTTTAGTTGCTACCCAGATATGTTCCTTATTACAAACAAGCAGTGGTATTTTTGTCTGCAAAATACCCTTGATGAGAGTGTTCCTGAGTTTTGTTTTTTTTTTTGCATTTATTAAGCTATTTATTTTGTTTATAAGCCCAGTTCCTGAGTTTTTTTGTACTTTTTATTGTAGTTGTTTACCTAGGTACTTTGTTTCTCCCATCAGAAAATTTGATGTTCTTCAGACATAGGCATGATTTCTCATTCATCTCTTTTGTGCCCTTCCCTCTCGTTTTGCTTCATCTTTCCATTGAGATTTATTTTGAGAGTAACACAGGGTTTGGGGAGGGGGCCGCGTTCCTAAGTTAAGACCGAATATTGATTTGTCATTCTGGAGGATTTTAAACAAGTTGGCCATGTTATTAAAGTCATTTCTCAAGCTAACAGGGATTAAAAAAATTATTTTATTCTCAGTGATTTTGATTTACTGTTTCTAGTGAGGTGGTCTTTGTTTGTTTGTTTGATGCTTGTATTCTGAACCCAGAGAGTTCCTTGCTCTGGAGCAGCCTCTGTGAGGCTCGCTGCGTGATCGATTCCTCTGTCGACTTGACTCTCCCAGCGCGCCCTTCACAGTGCCCTCTGGCTGCTGAGTATCCTGCTGGAGCAGCAGCCTCTTGTGATGGAGGAAAACTGCATTAGCCAGCACAGCTCCGAACTGATTAAAATGGGGGAGTTTATTAGGGTGATGCCTGGGGCCATTGTATTTAACAGGTTTCTATTCCATCATTAGCAGTTCAAGATTCCTTGCTAATCTGCAAGAAAATAAGTGTTTGAAAAGGATGCTTTCAGAGGAGCTAATTGGATTTTGACTCATTCCCACTAGCCTAAAACACAATGCTTCCAGTTCTTTTAGGGAAGAACATTAAAGGAGCTAAAATATCAAATGGGTGGGTGTATCTTGCAGTTAAAATCAGGCAGTGCAGTGGTCCCACCCTGTCTGTTGGAAGGCTGTGTTGCTTTGCTCAAAGTAACTAGCTTCCACTGTTAAGCTGCCCTCTTTCCAGAGAACTGAATTTACTGCTTTTGAAAAGAAGTCAGAGACCCTACTTTTTAGTGTAGGCTCTGTCACATTTCTCCTATTTATTGAATAGCTATTGGAAACTAACATCAAACAAATTTAATGCTATCACTAATTGATGATACTGAGTTAATATTTTACCAGGTCTAACAGACTTATGAATAGTTGAAAATTAATTTTAGATCCTAGAAAATAAAAACTACACCCAAAATAACTCATATAGTCTTTTACATTTCCTACATTATTAAAAGCAGGGGTTCTTTGCAGAGGCAAAAATGCTCCTAAATTAACCTGTAATAGTCAGGTTTTTATTAATAGTCATCTTTTTAGTGTAGCGTTGCCCTTTAAGAAAGAGGAGAACTGAAGAAGAAACCACCCACAAACCAACACCTAGAAATAAGCACTTGAGAATCAGGTCTGTGTGCATATATATATGCAGCAAAGGTAATTTCATAGTTAATTTTTAAATAGGCTCCCCTTCTTTATGTGTTGCTTCCTCCTTAGAAATATGTTGAGTTTTGATGGCAGCGTGGTAATGAATTCTCTGAATAGACTTCTAATCAACCCTCACTGTTCCGTGGTTGCAGTGAAGAATGTAAACATTTCCAAGCCCAGTGGCAGGAGTTCAGTGAGGCTGTTACCATCATTTATGACAGGGCTACCTAATTTATTCTGATTACATAATTTCTTTCTGACCTCTCATTGCTCATTTTTTTGAAATTCATTTTATATTTGGCTCTGCTGGGCCTTCATTGCTGCGAGTACTTTCTCTAGTTGCGGCAAGTGGGAGCTACTCTCTAGCTGTGATGTGTAGGCTTCTCATTGTGGTGGCTTCTGGTCAAGGGCAGGCTCTAAAGCTTGGGATCCGTAGTTGTGGCCCTTGGGGTTTAGTTGCCTGCAGCATGAGGAATCTTCCCAGACCTGGGATTGAACCCGTGCCCCGTGCATAGGCAGGCAGATTGCTACCCACTGTACGACCAGGGAAGTCCTCATTGCTAATCTTTGCCATTATAAACTGGACATCTTTTTGTGTACCTGTGTAGTCATCTGATTATTTCTTGAGGGTAGACTGTGTTCATGGTATGTACAATTGCTGAGTCAAAACACAATTTTAAGATTTTTGATCACTGTCAGCACCTTCATTAGCCATCTCCTAGGTGGGTTCTTTGTGTGAGCAAACCTTATTCATTTATGTTGGTTTTTAGTGTGTCTGGCTACCCTGGTGGCTCAGACACTAAAGAATCTGCAATTCAGGACACCTGAGTTCGATCACTGGGTCAGGAAGATCCCCTAGAGAAGGGAATGACAACCCACTCCAGTATTCTTGCCTGGAGAATCCCGTGGACAGAGGAGCCTGATGGGCTACAGTCGGTGGGGTCGCAAAGAGTCAGACACAACTGAGCAGCTAACACTTTCACTTTAGAGATTCTACTGTTTTCTGCTTTCTTCTCTCCTATCCCCAAATCTGGGTGGCACTGTCAAAAACCTAAACCAATTTTACTGTTACTCCCTAACAAAACCTATCATTCCTTGTCTACTATTTAAACCTAACCCATTAAGAGAAACACGGAAATCCTCCAAAGTAGCCTTTCCATGTGTAGACCTCAAGACAGAGAAAAATCTTTTAAACCTTCCCTATGGAATGACTTAACCCACTCCAGTATTCTTGCCTGGAGAATCCCAGGGATGGGGGAGCCTGGTGGGCTGCCGTCTATGGGGTCACACAGAGTCGAACACGACTGAAGTGACTTAGCAGCAGCAGCATGGAATGACTTGGGTTTCCCAGATGGTGCTAGAGGTAAAGAATCTGCCTGCCAATGTAGGGGACACGGGAGACGCGGGTTCAGTCCCTGGGTCGGGAAGATCCCACCCACTCCAGTCTTCTTCCCTGGAAATCCCTTGGACAGAGAAGCCTGGAGTGCTGCAGTCCATAGGGCTGCAAAGAGTCAGACGTGACTAAGCGACTGAGCACACACACGTGGAATGATTTGGCGGTTCTGGTTGTGAACAAGCAGCATTCAGGAGAGTACTTAGCACCTGAAATAGCTCTACTAAGCTGTCCTTAGATTAGAGCTTGATGGCCTGGATTATACGCTTTAGGTCTTATTTTTATGGCATGGTGTTTTCTCTTGTCACTAAATGTATTTACAGGACCTTTAAACTGTACTTTAATGGGGATATGTATGTCTTTAAGGTTTTAAAAATAATATAATCTAAGTTGTGTTCACAGTTCAGTCTTTCCTCTCGTTGCAGACAGCTGTCACCTGTTGCACTCTGTACTGTCCCTGTCCTTGCAGGTTTGATCTGTATCAGCTATGTGTTAGCTTTGAAATATTAGGCATACCTGATAGTTCAGTTGGTAGAGTCTGCCTGTAATGCATGAGACCCCGGTTCGATTCCTGGGTCAGGAAGATCCGCTGGAGAAGGGATAGGCTACCCACTCCAGATTTCTTGGGCTTTCCTTGTGGCTCAGATAGTAAAGAATCCACCTGCACTGTGGGAGACCTGGGTTTGATCCCTGGGTTGGGAAGATCCCCTGGAGAAGGGAACAGCTACCACTCCGGTATTCCCGCCTGGAGAATTCCATGGACTGTATAGTCCATAGGGTCACAAAGAGTCGGACACAACCAAGCAACTTTCACTTTCATCAGGCATACGTTAATATATTTGCTGAGAAACCATATAGAGAAGATGCATGATTTATTTGCAATGATTAAAGAAGCTTTGATAAGACAAATATAGTGTGCCCATGTGTTATATAAGGCTTATATAAGTAAACTAAGGCTGTAAATTGATTTTCTCCAGTGTATTTCATACATGCAACATTTTTTTTAATGTATTATGTTTGGATGAAAGATTCCTGTTAAAATTTATGCGTCATGTAAGTTTAAGCCTCACGGGTAGCAGCCGTGTCTGTTTTCTTCACTGATCCATCGCAAATACAGTAACCCCCACATGTTAGAGATAACATCATTGCTACTTGTTTAACGAGTAAAAGGTATTATGCATATAACCTGGAGGTGTATAGCCTGTTAAATTGTCCCAAATAAAAGCACTGCTAAGTCACTTCAGTCGTGTCCAACTCTGTGCGACCCCAGAGACGGCAGCCCACCAGGCTCCCCCGTCCCTGGGATTCTCCAGGCAAGAGTACTGGAGTGGGTTGCCATTTCCTTCTCCAATGCACTACTGTATTTGTAATTATAAACATGGCTCTGTAGTAAAATTTGCTGAAACTGCATTAGTATAAGGTAACATTTTGGATTTGTGTGTTTGTAGAAGATACTGATTCTCTTCCATTTCAGAAAGTACTGTAAAGTTGATTTTTAAGTCCTTATTTACTTATCTTTTTCTGCACTGGGTCTTTGTTGCTGTGCACAGACTTTTATCTAGTTGCACTGAGCAGGGAGTTTCTCTTGTGGAGCATGGGCCCTAGAGCAAGGGAGCTCAGGAGTTCTCTAGAGCCAGGTGCTTGGCAGTTGTGGCGCACGCACCAGCTTAGTTGCCCCACGGCATGTGGAATCTAACTGGGCCAGAGATCGAACTCCTGTGCCCTGCATTAGCAGGCGAATTCTTATCCACTGTACCACCATGGAAGTCCACTGTAGAGTTTTTGGTTCAGGTGCTACTTCATTTTTTTTTCCTAAGTGAGGTAGGATATAGAAAATAGCATCTAAAGGATAGTCAGCTGCATCAAAAAAGAAGCATTTTGCTTTTACTGAGTGAACACAGAATTTGTGTAGTCAAAATCTTCTAAGCCTTGTGCTAAGTATTCAAATAAAACATTCCAGAAAATTATGTGTAAAGAGGCATTCATTCCTTTTTTTTTTTCAGATAGTGACTATAGGGATAGCAGATGAAAGGGAGAAATTATCAAAGGCTCCGAATTTAGGGATCACAGGGTGTCTGGCCATATTATTAGTCAGTAGAATCCATATTGTAGTTACATATGAGCTGTGAGTCTGGAAACCAGTTTAATGTCAGTTGGGTAGCAATAATAATAAAGAGTGTTTTGGTCTTGACTTTAGTGTCTAAATTGAGTGAGTCTATGTGTAGAAAACAGCTTCTTGTTGAAAACGTCTAGGTTTTAAAATTCTCTTTGTTACTTGCAACTCAGAGTTAAAAGGTAAAAATATTAAAAGGTAAAAATTCATCTTTGATCACATAAGGACTATAGAAAAAATTTTAGTGTATGTATTGTAGTAGTAATGGTCCAGCTTAGCTTTGTTCTGCTATAAAGTAGAGAGGAGGAGCCTAATCCACAGGCTATAGAAGAATAACAAGCAGGGCCTACATGGGTAAAGATAAACAGTTAAATACATCTTTATGTAATAAACAGGAGACTTCAGTTCTGAGCAGGAAGAATGAAAGGTAGAGAATGAGGGTGAGGGGAAGGACAAGTAGTAAAAGAAGAAAAGGGGGCAGAAAAATACAGGTCATAAGTTTTGTTTTGTTTTAGAAAATCAGGCAGATAGATTTCAGAGAGCCTCTTGTTGCTACTCTGAGACATGTATGATTTAACTGCTATTCATGGCCTTTCTGTTGCCCTGTTCAAGCCCTTGGGATGGTTTCACTGAACGGAATATCCCAGAGGTATTGGGTATTGCATTTGGAATAGTCCAGTGGTCTCTGGCTCTGGCATCTGTGACTAGAGCAGGATTTTAGGAATGAAATTAAATTAATATCCAGGGAATTTCCTCATAGCCACTAGAAACATAGTCCGCTGGAAACACAAGTCCTCAGTGTGTTTTAGTAGATTACTGGTAATAGTTAATCCCTTTAAGTACTTTCTTGAGAAGCTTGGGTATAATTTTTTTTTTTTAATTGACTAGGCTCATTTGGGAGACTTTCAGTTATAAGTAGTATATCAAATTCACTTACAGCTGCCTTGATTATTGGCATGTATACCCAAATTTTAGAGCGGGCACAGGCTTCAGGGAGGGCTTACCTAAACAGCTCAACAGTGTCACTGTGGGACCCCTCGATGACTGCTCTGCTTTCCAGAAATATCTGCTTGATTCCAAGGTTGGTCCCTGCATGAACACAGAATGGCTTCCAGCACCTCTCAGCTTGTTCTCCTCCTCTGAACAAGCCTTGAGCTTAACTCTGACTGGACCAACTTGGACGTGCATCCAGCTCTAAAGCGGTATTGCTTCCCAGCGAATTAAGCCACTTATCTTGGGCTGAATCATGTGCCATCTCTGAACAGATGACATGGCTTTATGTTGATTAAGTGAGTTAGGACTAAACTAGAAATGAGTTTAATCCCATTCAAACTATTTGTTGTTTAGTGGCTAAGTTGTGTCCTACTCTTTGTGACCCCATGACATTTTCCAGGCAAGAATACAGGAGTGGGTTGCCATTTCCTTCCCCAGGGGATCTTCCCGACCCAGAGATCAAACCCCCGTCTCCTGCTGCATCTCCTGCATTGCAGGTTGGTTCTTTACAGCTGAGCCACCATGGAAGCCTGTCCAAACTATATGACTTAAGGAATTTGGGACAGAGAAAGCAGGAATGGATGCTGGGGACAGTAGTCCACATTGGTTATACTGCCTTCAAATGCACACACTGTCCATTTTACTGATCTGGAGCCAGGTTTCTCAGGCTCGGCCAAACAATTGTTTAGAGGTCAGGCTTGTCCTGTGCATTGTAGAATGTTAGCAGTGTCCCTGGTCTCCAGCTCCTAGGTGCTAGTAACCCCTCCCCCAATTTTGGCAACCAAAAGTGTCTCCAGGCATTGCAGGACATCATTGGAGCCAGGGCAACAGCATCCTGGCTGAGACCACTGGTCTAGAAGAATGGTCTTCAGACTGATGACACAAGCCTGTGATTAAAATGTTTGTGCATATCTCCATGTATATTTATATTAACCTATTAATTCTATACCTGTTATAAAACATATACAGGAAATAGAACTTAAATGGTGGTGATTCTAAATACAATGAAATTTTATTTTTGACTGTAATACTTTATTTCTATATGCCGTGGATCTTTGTGCATGCCTTTTAGAGCATTCTCCCACTGTGGAGGTTAGTGGCCTAAAACGGGTGTCCAATCAGAATTAGTCAGTTGCCCAGCTGTGTAGGGCCAGCACTGTGTCACCATGAAACTCCAGGTCCAGTGTGACTTTCCCTGCTGTCTGCGCATCGGCTATTCGGGCCCTCAGCTGAACCTACTCTGAGACTTAGAAGGAGGACAGCCATCGACCACTGCATCCGAGGCTGCATACGTAGAGCAGAAAGGCTATAGATTATAGTTGTCAGCGTTGTGGCCTGTGGAGTGTTGAGAGAGGCTGTGCCTGTCACTGTTCCCATCCCTGTCACCAGCCCCTCGTGAGGCTGAGATGTGGATACCTTGTTCTGTGTCCAGAGGTGTCCTGCAGGGAGAAGGCTGCCTTATCAGCCAGCGCCAGCAGGATGAGAAGGGACCAGTGTGGCATGCTTGGGGAGGGCTTGGGGTGACTTCCTACTGTTAGTCTTGTTGCCTCGTGGTGGGTGTGGAAGGACACTAGTGGGCCCCCTTGGCTTAATATCAAGGAGGATGAGGACCAGAGGAAGGAAAGACAACCCAGTGCCGCCAGCAAGGTTCTCAGGCCAAAAGGAGATGGGGGTGGACTGCTGGTGGTCTGAATACAGGGGTTCTCAACGATGGGGCTCTTGGTGGGATTGAGCAGCACCCCAAGGAGGCCTGCACACCATTTACATGACTCATGACGTTTGATGAGGCCACCAATACGTATACACGTAACACGTAGCCGGGTGGACCCACAGCTAGACCTAGACCTGTGCCCAGAGAGCCCTACAAGGATGGGAATGGGGAAAAGGTGAAAGAGCAGACCAAGTCCCCTCAGTCTAGCTGGCAGTGGCAGAGGCGAGTTTTGAATCAGATTTGAGATTGAAGTTCTAGGGGACTAAATTTGAAAAACTGAAAGGAGAGGCGGGATTCGGTGAAGAACAGCTGAAAAGAAGTACTGTCAAGGGTTGGGGAGGACTGGCAGACAGAGCTGATGTCTCCACCCTTTCTGACTGGAGATCCTGAAAAGCTCGGTTAATATTAATAGCTTCGGGAGAGTCGCTGTCGATGGGGCTTCATCCCAGGTGGTGGGGAGCTGGGCTAACTTGGAAGGTCATTGCACTGAAGCATTGAGAATTGACAGGGCCTTTTTTTTCTACAAAGAATATAATTTGTACTCTTAAGTGCTTTGGACCCAACCTTATTAAATATCTAGAGAATTTGGAAAGCCGATCTCAGAGAAGTCAGTATTTTGATTCCTTTTGTCTACTGTCTCCTCAGACTGATGAATGTCCTGTGTTTTGGTTCACAAAGAAAGAAAAAACAACTGAACCAAAAGATTACTTTTTTTTTTTTTTTTTTTTTACTCTGCTGGGTTTTTATTGCAGTGCACAATAGTTGCAGAACTTGAGTTTTTAGTTGCCCTGAGGCATGTGGGACTCTTAGTTCCCTGACCATGCCCCTGCACTGCAAGGCAGATTCTTAACCACTGGACCACCAGGGAAGTCCCCAAAAGATTAGCTTTTAAAATTCTGCTGTGGAATGTCTTAAATTTCGGGAAGAATCTTCTTTTGGACAACTTAGTGTAATGTTAGAACCTTTGTCTTCTAATTAAATATCCTTTGGGTATTTTTCATTTAAGTGTTTCCTGGTAGATGAGAAGAGACTTAGCTACTGAGCAGTCAGTTCTTGCCGCACTCACTTTACGGTTTGCAGTGCTTTTCCAGCACTATGTATGTTTCCTGGGATGCCGTGGGGCAGGCGGTATCACCCCTCTTGTAGAAGAGGCATGTAGAGACCCTTTGCCCCTGGAGGAGGCCGGGGTCTTTTCACCACCCGGCCCTCTGCCCTGGGCACGTGGGTGTGTAGCATACAGAACAGTGGCTGTGGAGCGAGTGTGGCCTGCCACCCCCACCCAGGAGGTGACCAGCTCGCTGTCAGCGGGTGTTTGCTTAGCACTTCTGCAGGCCGCCCTCTGACCGGTGGCATCCGCCTAGACGGCAGTTGGCCAAGGCAAGAAGCACGGCTGACCTGGGGACAAGGCAGAGGTGGTTGACCATTGTCTTATTGGAACTTGTTGACTTTCTGATGCAAGAATTTACTGCAAGCTCTGGGTTTGGTTTTGTTTTGTTTTGTTTTTTTCAGCGACGTGGAATCATCACCTAGTTTTTATTGTAATAGATTAAGAGCAATTTATTTTATGTGAATCGATACAGATTTGGAAGGGTTTTTTGTTTTTGTTTTTGTTTTCCTTTTTAAAACGCTATTATATCCCATTTTCTTTAGATATATTTTTCTGCTCGGAGCACATTATATCAACCAACATTCAATTGGGCTCAGGATTTTTTCTTCATACTGAAAGACACATTAAAGTTATAAATTGTCTTAATTGACAATTTTCAATCTTAACTGTGAATTACAAATACTGTGAACTAGCTTAACAAACTATATATAAATACCTGTCCTTCTGTAATACTCCCAGAGAGGATACCTTAGTATAGAGGGAAGCACAGGCTCTGCAGACAAAGGGTCTGGATTTGGTTTTCAGCTTAGGCACCTGTGGCTTTGAGAAAGTATATAAACTTCATCGAGATCAGGTTCCCTGTGAGGTCAGGATGGTACCACCCTGCAAAATCGGGAGCTTACATGATAGTTGTCCCATGCACAGGTCAAGTCCTTCCTGCCATCCTCCCTTCCTGTTCTGGTTGAGATATCCTCTAGGTTGCTTTGTGTTCAGTGGGTTTGGGCCACAGTTCAGCAAACACTGGGTAAAGAGACAGCTCTGTTGTTTGTTTTGTTACATTTTGGTTTTTTGCCACAGTTTGTGAGAGCTTAGTTCCCCAACCAGGGATTGAATCCAGGCACTTGGCAGTGAAAGCTCAGTTTAGGGTATTCTCAGTTTAGGGTATTCTTACCATCATGATTTCAAGGCAGGTTTACCTACATAGTTCCACATGGCTATTTTCCTCTCCTCCCTGCTTCCCTAGTCTGTATGTCATTCTTTTTTTTCTGACATTCAGGTTCTTTGTGGTAAATTGAAGCTAAACAATCCTATCTTACTAGGATTGTTGGAGGGTTGAATTCTTGTCATAAAATAATCATTCATCAGTGGCAGCAGTGCAGTTTAAGTTGATAGCATCTATCTAGCTCGTAGTTATCAGGATTTTACTTGCTATATGTAACTATAGGCTCCTGGTTTTAAAATGCTTCCTGGGAACTTGACTTCACCCCTTACCTCAGGGGCTTGTCCTGGGGGCTGAGGGACTGGGTTCACTTCCAGATTTTTAACACCTGCATTGAGTCAGGAAGCTCACTTTCAGATTCTGTGTTTGCCAAGGCCTGTCCCTCCTCTTTCTTGTTGTTTTTCCCAATCATAGATGCTTCTGCTGTTTCATTTTTATTGAACCACCTGTTTGGCCAGTACTGTGCTCTAACCAAGGGCAAGAACATACAGAACACAGCTCCTGCCTTCCGGCCTGTGATAGAAGGTAGACAGTAAGTGCTATTTTCAAACATTTAGCTCCCTTATAGGGCAGTTTAGTAATTCCTCTTCTGACGAACACATATTGTTTGTGAACCTGTGGATCTTAATGCCAGGGATACAAAGATGAATACGATGCAGGTTCTGATCGTCAGTGTTCTGATCTTCTCCAAAGAGAAGAACCTTTGTGACTGGTGGTCTAGGAGTGGCTTTAGGTGGTACTGGGACGTTGTTATCTAGAACCAGCCCACCAGACATGCAGTTTCATGGATATTATTGTTTAAGAAAAGAAAGAAATAGCTATTTCATGATTGCTGTTCAGTTGCTAAGTCGTGTCTGACTCTTTGCGACTCCGTGGACTAGAGCACGCCAGGCCTCCTTGTGCTTCACTGACTCCCGGAGTTTGCTGAAACTCGTCCATGGAGTCAGTGATGCCATCCAACCATCTCATCCTCTATCACCCCCTGCTCTTCCTGCCCTCAGTCTTACCCAGCATCAGCGTCTTTTCCAGTGAGTCAGCTTTTCATATCAGGTGGCCAAAGTATTGGAGCTTCAGCATCAGTCCTTCCAATGAATATTTAGGGTTGATTTCCTTTNCAACCATCTCATCCTCTATCACCCCCTGCTCTTCCTGCCCTCAGTCTTACCCAGCATCAGCGTCTTTTCCAGTGAGTCAGCTTTTCATATCAGGTGGCCAAAGTATTGGAGCTTCAGCATCAGTCCTTCCAATGAATATTTAGGGTTGATTTCCTTTAGGGTTGACTAATTGGATCTCTTTGCTTTTCAAGGGACTCTCCAAGAGTCTTCTCCAACACCACAGTTCAAAAGCATCAATTCTGCTCTCAGCCTTCTTTATGGTCCAACCCTCACATCCACACATGACACCTGGAAAAACCATAGCTTTGACTAGAGGGACCTTTGTTGGTAAAGTAAGGTCTCTGCTTTTTAATATGCTGTCTAGTTTCATCATCGCTCTCTTCCAAGGAGCAAGTGTCTTAATTTCATGGTTGCAGTCACCCTGCAGTGATTTTGGAGCCCAAGAAAATAAAGTCTGCCACTGTTTCCACTTTTCCCCCTTCTATTTGCCATGAAGTGATGGGACCAGATGCCATGATCTTAGTTTCCAGAATTTTGAGTTTTACGCCAGCTTTTTCACTCTCCTCTTTCACTTTCATCAAGAGGCTCTTTAGTTCCATTTCACTTTCTGCCATTAGAGCAGTATCATCTGTATATCTGGGGTTGTTGATATTTCTCTCAACAGTCTTGATTCCAACTTATGATTCACCCAGCCTGGCATTTCACATGATGTACTTTGCATATGGGTTAAATAAGCAGGGTGACAATACACAGCCTTGACGTACTGTATATTAGGATAAATAGGTGAAAATATTTAAATTTTAAGTTCAGGTAATATTTTTATGTGAACCAATTGTGAAGGATCATTAAGGGAACTCTGACCCACAGAGCCAGTGCATCTAATGAAATTCTGGAGGATGAATTGATTAGTTCTGAGTGAAACACACAGACTTCATTATTAAAAGGTAAGCTTTAGTTTGATTTTCAGTGGAATCCGAATTAGTCAGATTTTAATAAAAATCTGACTTGTAGTAAACACTGATTTTCAAAATAGTAGCACTACCCGAATAATTTTTATTTCAATGTGAAAAGATACATTTTCTAGAATATTCACTGCAGCATGAGAGTGAAATTGGAAATGACGTGGACACCTAATATTCTACATTGATAGATAGGAATAGGATGCAGCCATTGCAAATGATGGTGATGTAGGTATGTATGTATTGACATGGAAAGACATTCATAATATCTAGATAAGAAGAAAAAGATGTGAGGTTAAAAAGCCAGCAATGAAAAGCCCTGAAGGATGTACTAACATGTTAGCAGTGGTTATCTTTTTAGCTACTGGGATTTCAACCAATTTCTTTTCTTTATTTATTTTTAATTGAAGGATAATTACTGTGTTGTGTTGGTTTCTGCCACACATCAGTGTGAATCAGCCATATGTATACATGTGTCTCCCCTTTTGAGCCTTTCCATCCCACCCCTCGGTTGTCACAGAGCCCTGGTTTGCGTTCCCTGAGTCATACAGCAAATTCCCACTGGCTATCTCTTTTACATATGTTAGTGTATGAATGTTTCCATGCTGCTCTCTCCGTTTGTCCCACCCTGTTGGTATGTTCTAATTATGAAATGAACATAGGTACCTTTTATTTTCTTTTTTTAATAGAGAAAAATTCCATTTCCCATTTCATGTATGCACAGCTCAGTATAGCTTTTCTGAGCCTGTTGTGATTTCCTTTCTTACAGGTGTGGGGGCACGGTTGGTGCTATTTTCACTTGTCCACTAGAAGTCATTAAGACAAGGTTGCAGTCTTCAAGATTAGCTCTTCGGACAGTCTATTATCCTCAGGTTCATCTGGGGACCATCAGCGGAGCTGGGGTGGTGAGACAAACGTCAGTGACGCCTGGACTCTTACAGGTTCTGAAGTAAGTCCAGTCCCGGTTCTGGCCTCATGCCACCTGCACCCCACACCCCCCGCCCCCCGCAATGCCAATACAGAATGTTTATCCGACCCATCGGATGGGATGTTCTGTTTGTAGAGGCTGTGACCAAATTTAAGAACTAGGTATCTATACCAATGTCTTTAGCTCTGACTTTGCTCTCTTGGCCTCAGGGCTCCCAGCATGCATGTGATCACCATCCAGGGCCAGTTAAAGTAAACCTAACAAAGCAAACTCAAAACAATCCATGTTTAAATTGTTACATCAGAGTGTTGCTCTTGCCCCAAGTCTTTTCAGTGCTAGCGAGAAGCTCTGAGGCTTATAGAATGAATTTTAAAATTGCACAAGAGAAGTGTTGTGAATATTTTAAGAGGAAGTAATATGGAAACAAAATGTTGTAATTTTTTACTTTTTATTTGAAAATAATTTTACATTTATAGGAAAACTACAATATATGTTTAATAAGCTGATCTTTACAATTTTTGTTTCATACCTAGCATACCCACCTAGTTTATCTGTTTCTACTGTATTAAAATATTTCATTTGCTTACCAAGTCGCCGAATATTCTTAAGTTGAATTTGGCTTAAGGGAAAATCAGAAATTCAGAAGAGCACTTGGCAATGTCTGCATTTTAGCTTGGGGACCCTGTGCTTTTAAAAGAGAACTTTAAAATGATGACTGACTTTGACTCCACGTGTCACTCAGAGCTCTAAAGCTGATCTTTGGAAGAGTGCGGGTTCAAGCGAGACACAGCCGTGTACCAGTGTGGATGTTTAGTGGAGAAGCGTTAGAAAAAGATGCAATAAAATGGAGATTCTCTGTCTTCTTAACAACACTTTGAATTTGGGGCAGAGTTCAGTTACAGTTTAGATAAGGTAGAGGGGATTTGAAAGTGCTTAATTTATTTTTAGGTACGTTTTGTTTGTAAAGCCAACTTCTGGGTAATTCAGGCACCCACACCAAACACATGTACCAGGGTACATCCAAGCTCGGGCCAAATTGGGCAACAGCACCAGCTGCTGAGGGCAAGGTCCCAACTAGAGAAAGAGGTCGCTGATAGCCAAGACTCGAGGCAAATCTTTTTTTTTTAATTGAATGCTGAGAAGGATTGTGGAGTCACAAAATGCAGAAGGTCAGGGGCAGGCCAGGAAAGGTGGGGCACTGAGATGGGAGGCGCGCTTTGCTGTCAGTAAGGAGAGAGACCGGCTCTGAAGACACCCGTCCCCGTTCATCTAGTCACTAGTGGTGTCTCCGGTGACGCCTTGCTTCTGAGGAGCTTGAAGGGCTGTGGACATAGTGAAACAGAGGTTGTTTGCCAGCTTTGCTAACATCCAAGGTGAACTTCCTCTTACATACTTGCCAATCTCGCATGACTGGTAGATTTATTTATTTACTGTAACTGGGGACCTCTTACCCGGAAGTCGAGGGTGTCACTGGGGCCAAGCCCCTAAGGTAAATGGGAATGTTTCTCTAGTTCAAGTGTGTTAGGACACATCTTCTACTAAAGTGTAAACCAAAAAAAAAAAAAGAAAACCAACCTCCGTCTTTTAAAACACATGAGCAGCGCCCACACCGCATGCAAGACAGCCACCTTCCTAAATGGCCTGGCGGAAGCCTTGCACCCTGCTCCGTCCTCAGGCTGTTCTCAGCAAAGCAGAGGAGATCTTTTTGCCCTCGCTCCGAGTAAAAGCTGAGGCTGCCTAAGGGGGCTCCTGGACCCCTCCCATTACCCCCTTGAATTTCTCCCTCCTGAACTGTTTTGGCTATACTGGCCTCCTTACTGGCCCTTTAAAAGACCAGAACGTCGGAACATTCCACAGCAGGGCCTCTCTGCTGGACATTATCTGTATGGCTGCCTCTCAGCTGTCCCCTTTGCAGGAAGGCCTGCAGTGACCATGCTATTGAAAGCCAGGCCCTTCCCTCACATCCTCTCCGTCCTGCTCTGTTTTTATCCAGAGCATTTGCCTCTGTCCATCGTGCACTGTAATGTACTGATTTATATTGTTTATTTTCTCTCCCTGTGGGGGCCCCAAGAACAGAAGTTCCCCAGAGGTAGGGGCTTCGATTTGTTCTGACGACTGAGGTGTCCCCAATCTCTGGGAATGACGCCTGCCTCACGGCAAGAATGCAGGACAGAGAACGTGACGCATCAGTAAGATGTTGAGTATGATGAGCTTGACACCCCTCCTCCCCCTGCCGTACAAATAACTAATATTAACTGCTGTCATAATACCCACTTCCTATACTTTTTAAACATAAGATTTATAGCCGAGTTTCCTGGTAATGAAGGCAAAAGCGGGGCTGTCACCCTACATAGCTCTCATCTGGAGAAAGCACACATGCTCCTCGGGCTAGGCGTATGTTGTTTCTTGTCACTAAGTTCTGAAAGCAGAATGTTACCCAGTACTTGCATCAGACAGTGTACCAGAGGAAGCAGCATTGTCGTTTAGGATAGTTTAATAGAAGATGACTGCTTTTTGCTTCCCTACCACCCTCCTCACCCACCTGGATTACTGGACTGTGCTTTCTGATTGTTCCGCTAATCACCCCTAGGCTAGAGCAGTGGTGAGGGGCTACTGAGCAGGCTCTTTTTCTAGGAAGTGGCAAACTGAGAGCAGGGATCCAGGCCTTTTCTCTGTCCCACAAAGCCCACCAAGGTCATCTGCTCACAATTAGAAGCCATTGGGTTTATCAGGCGGTTTCCCTGGTGGCTCAGACAATGAAGAATCTGCCTGCAGTGTAGAAGACCCAGGTTCGATCCCTGGGTTGGGAAGATCCCCTGGAGAAGGGAATGGCAACCCGCTCCAGTATTCTTTGCTGGAGAATTCCATGGACAGAAGAGCCTGGTGGCCTATAGTCAGATGGTTATTCATTTAAAACTAAGCTGCTTATTTTTAATCTTATTCTTCCAGGAAGTGCTACATTTAAAGACTTAACAGACAACAGAATTTGTTTACAGGAATTTTATTTTTCAAAATACAAATCAGTGTATGCTTATGTCTCAGGTTAATTTATTAGAGAAAAGGTATTCTCCATTGGAGCACTGATTACCTTTATATTTTGAATATAGTTATTTGAAGACAAGATGTTAGCACAATTAGGCTCTCTATTAAATTTGCCAAAGGGTCATAATCCGTTTATTCAAGTATCTGCCTTAAAAAGTCTTAGGACATAATCTTTAAAAAAAAAAATTTTGTTTTCCAATCAAAATTCTTGTTCTTTAAACTATTTCAGGGTTTTTTTCAAGTACCTTTTTAATGTGAAAAGTAATATGTTAGTGAGGTAGTTTTTATTTTAAAAGCTGATGGCTTCAGCTCAGAATTTGTCTTGGAACTTGATCTGTGGTATGCATAGCCTGATCTAAAAGAGGGAAGAGAACAAAACACTCCAGACAAGACCCTAGTTTCCTTCTGCATTTCTTTCCTAAATGAAAGCTTATAGGACTGTGGGAAACTTAGTCTGGGCCCTAAACATGCTTTATTTTGAAGCTGAGGAGTACCATTTATAGTAGGCACTTGATTGTTCCAGAAAAGTTTTGTAAACATCCAGATAGGTTGGAAGTTTGAATTATGTAACAGATTTGACTTTTTGCCCACTGTTAATGTGCATCACTATGGAGACAGCCTTTTTGCAGCTCTTAAAAGGCCTGAGTCACTTGAGGACACCAGTTCCTCACTGCATTATAGATGCGTGGCTCCCAGCTTCCTGGAGCCAGAGACGCCGTTAATTGTGTTTAAGTGTCTCCTAGGGCTGGCGGTACAGTGAACAGTTGTGGGGACCACAGACAGAGCCTAAACTTGCAGAAATTCGAAATGTATTGATCATTCGAAAGCTTTCACATACTATACTATGAGATGTAGGTCACTTCAAGGTGTGGTTATTTGAGAGAAGTTTTTTTTTTCCAGAGAGCGTGGTTTTTTGTTTTTTTTTGTTTTTAAGCTGAATCCTGTTTTGAGAAAGAGTTAACAGTAAAGAATTTAAAGTTGGAAACACCAAATTCTGATGTCTCTGTTAAGGACCAAGTGGCTTGGTTCTGGCCAGTGTGAAAATGCAGTAAAACACGTAGTTCCTGTAGAGTGTTAGGATGGATTCAGTGTTTTTATAACCTGTGACCTATAGCTTTTTCATTTTTAAGTTTTTTATTGTGAAATGATTTCCAACTTAAAGAAAAGTGACAGGAACAGGGCACAACCTTGCTTATACTCTACCTCAGGTCTCTTGTGTTTAGCATTTTGCCACATTTGTTTATTTGTTTTTGCTCTATATACATTTTATTTTTTCCTGAACCATCTGAAAATGTTCGGTTTTCAAATTTAGGAAATTTAATATTGATATAACTAATCCACAGTCTGTATTCCAGTTATATCATTTATCTTTTGTTAAGCGATTGATTTAGCACAAGAGCAAAAACATGATAACTGTTACTGCCAATATTTCTTTCATCTTTTAGAACTTCTTCAGTGAGTCTCTGGGTTTCTTGGTTTAACTGCTTTAGTAAGATGTAATTCAGAGTACTTCCCTGGCAGTCCAGTGTTTCCACTGCAGCAGGCACCAGTTTGATCCCTGATCGGTAACTAGGATCCCACATGCCAAATGGTGTGGCCAAATAAAAAAATAAATTCAATTAAAATTTTTTTCAAAATGCACTTAAGATGTAATTCACGTACCATCCGATTGCCCGCTAAATGCACACAGTTCACCTGTTTTAATATGTTCACAGTTTTGTGCAACCTTGACAACAGTTTGATTTTAGAATGTTTTCCTTCCCACTACAAGAATCCCCTCACTGTTTGCAGTCACTCCCCATCCCCAGACCCTCAGCCCTAGACAACCAACCACTATTCTATCGATAGGCTTGTCTCCTGATTAGTTCATCTAAATGAAATCATACAACATATGGCCTTTTGTGTCTGCTTTTACATAACCTAATGTTTTTTGCCGCTTCATCCTTGTGTGAGTCATCAGTACTTCCTTTTTGTTGCTGTTCAGTCCATCAGTCGTGTCCAGCTCTTTGCAACCCCATGGGCTGTAGCATGCCAGGCTTCCCTGCCCTTCACTGTCTCCCAGAGTTTACTCAAACTCATGTCCATTGAGTCGATGATGCCACAACCATCTCATCCTCTGTCAGCCGCTTCTCCTCCTACCCTCAACCTTTCCCAGCATCAGGNGTTTTCCAATCAAAATTCTTGTTCTTTAAACTATTTCAGGGTTTTTTTCAAGTACCTTTTTAATGTGAAAAGTAATATGTTAGTGAGGTAGTTTTTATTTTAAAAGCTGATGGCTTCAGCTCAGAATTTGTCTTGGAACTTGATCTGTGGTATGCATAGCCTGATCTAAAAGAGGGAAGAGAACAAAACACTCCAGACAAGACCCTAGTTTCCTTCTGCATTTCTTTCCTAAATGAAAGCTTATAGGACTGTGGGAAACTTAGTCTGGGCCCTAAACATGCTTTATTTTGAAGCTGAGGAGTACCATTTATAGTAGGCACTTGATTGTTCCAGAAAAGTTTTGTAAACATCCAGATAGGTTGGAAGTTTGAATTATGTAACAGATTTGACTTTTTGCCCACTGTTAATGTGCATCACTATGGAGACAGCCTTTTTGCAGCTCTTAAAAGGCCTGAGTCACTTGAGGACACCAGTTCCTCACTGCATTATAGATGCGTGGCTCCCAGCTTCCTGGAGCCAGAGACGCCGTTAATTGTGTTTAAGTGTCTCCTAGGGCTGGCGGTACAGTGAACAGTTGTGGGGACCACAGACAGAGCCTAAACTTGCAGAAATTCGAAATGTATTGATCATTCGAAAGCTTTCACATACTATACTATGAGATGTAGGTCACTTCAAGGTGTGGTTATTTGAGAGAAGTTTTTTTTTTCCAGAGAGCGTGGTTTTTTTTGTTTTTTTGTTTTTAAGCTGAATCCTGTTTTGAGAAAGAGTTAACAGTAAAGAATTTAAAGTTGGAAACACCAAATTCTGATGTCTCTGTTAAGGACCAAGTGGCTTGGTTCTGGCCAGTGTGAAAATGCAGTAAAACACGTAGTTCCTGTAGAGTGTTAGGATGGATTCAGTGTTTTTATAACCTGTGACCTATAGCTTTTTCATTTTTAAGTTTTTTATTGTGAAATGATTTCCAACTTAAAGAAAAGTGACAGGAACAGGGCACAACCTTGCTTATACTCTACCTCAGGTCTCTTGTGTTTAGCATTTTGCCACATTTGTTTATTTGTTTTTGCTCTATATACATTTTATTTTTTCCTGAACCATCTGAAAATGTTCGGTTTTCAAATTTAGGAAATTTAATATTGATATAACTAATCCACAGTCTGTATTCCAGTTATATCATTTATCTTTTGTTAAGCGATTGATTTAGCACAAGAGCAAAAACATGATAACTGTTACTGCCAATATTTCTTTCATCTTTTAGAACTTCTTCAGTGAGTCTCTGGGTTTCTTGGTTTAACTGCTTTAGTAAGATGTAATTCAGAGTACTTCCCTGGCAGTCCAGTGTTTCCACTGCAGCAGGCACCAGTTTGATCCCTGATCGGTAACTAGGATCCCACATGCCAAATGGTGTGGCCAAATAAAAAAATAAATTCAATTAAAATTTTTTTCAAAATGCACTTAAGATGTAATTCACGTACCATCCGATTGCCCGCTAAATGCACACAGTTCACCTGTTTTAATATGTTCACAGTTTTGTGCAACCTTGACAACAGTTTGATTTTAGAATGTTTTCCTTCCCACTACAAGAATCCCCTCACTGTTTGCAGTCACTCCCCATCCCCAGACCCTCAGCCCTAGACAACCAACCACTATTCTATCGATAGGCTTGTCTCCTGATTAGTTCATCTAAATGAAATCATACAACATATGGCCTTTTGTGTCTGCTTTTACATAACCTAATGTTTTTTGCCGCTTCATCCTTGTGTGAGTCATCAGTACTTCCTTTTTGTTGCTGCTCAGTCCATCAGTCGTGTCCAGCTCTTTGCAACCCCATGGGCTGCAGCATGCCAGGCTTCCCTGCCCTTCACTGTCTCCCAGAGTTTACTCAAACTCATGTCCATTGAGTCGATGATGCCACAACCATCTCATCCTCTGTCAGCCGCTTCTCCTCCTACCCTCAACCTTTCCCAGCATCAGGGTCTTTTCCAGTGAGTCAGCTCTTCATATCAAGTGGCCAAAGTATTAGAGCTTCAGCATCAGTCCTTCCAATGAATATTCAGGGTTGATTTCCTTTCGGATTGACTGATTTCATCTCTTTGCTGTCCAAGGGACTCTCAAGAGTCTTCTCCTTTTTATTACCAAATGATACTCTATTGTGTGGCCACGTTTCATTTGAAACACACTGCTTTGACCTTCCCCAGATGCCATGAAGAAAGAAATGTGCATTGTACTTGTAGTGAGGTGTCTGGTGTGGTGAACAGAGACTTAGTCACCCTCATTGTGACCAGAGAGTGAGTCTGGGCCTTGTAGACGAGAGTGCACCTTGGGCTCACTTAGAAGGCTTGAACTTGACACCAGCTAGTTAAGGAAAAGATTCTGTGATACCTGTCAGGTGCTCTTTTTGCCTTACAAGAATGCCCATATGTCGTGCAAACCTTGAACATTACTCCTGTGTGGACAAGAGAGCTTTTGAAGCATGTTTTTTCACTGTAGTAATGAAGGCAGTATTCTTCAGTCTTCTGATTCTGTATTGTAATATAATCAGATAAGACCTCAGGGGGTTTGTAAACATTCTGTTCTTTATACAAGGAGCTAATGTAAAGATTGACCCCTTATCATTTTGCATAGCCCTTGCCTAAGGATTTTAAAGATACATCTTTTCTTATTATTCAGGTCAATCTTGGAGAAGGAGGGACCAAAGTCACTCTTTAGAGGCTTGGGTCCAAATTTGGTTGGAGTTGCACCATCAAGGTAAGCATTGAACCTTTCAGCCAGCCCACAACATACAGTATGTAATATACCAAGTCCTTTCTTAACCAGAGGGGCAGTACTGCTAGATGACTAGTTCCTTTTTCTGTGTGAGAATCCTAAATGCATCTGATGTATAGAAATAGTGTTAACTGTTGGTATGTCTTTCAATGTGTGTGCGTTAGAAAGAGGCTGTTGATTGTTGTATTTTTAAGTTGAAAATTATTCTGCTCCCGTCACCTAGAACTTTCTCTGTTTGCTCCTCCTAAGTGTGGAGGTCAGCAGCAGTGGCATCACCAAAGAGCTGATTTAAATGACAGGATCTCAGACCCACATCAGAATTTGCATTTGGAAGTACTCATCTGAAGGAATTTTAAAGGCTTCTCGGTTTTACTTTATGTATTTTTAAAAATCCCCATTTTTGTTACAAGGTTTAATTTCTTTAAAGTTTATTTGAATACGTCGAGCTGCACTATCCCAATACAATAGCCACTGGTTACATGGGGCTACTTTAATTAATTAAAATTAAAAATTCAGTTCTTTGGTCTCACCAGCCGCATTTCAGGTACTTAACATTCACATGTGGCTAGTGGCTCCTGCCTATGGGACCATAGGCGTAGAGCATTTCCAGTTCCGCAGGAAGTTCTGTTGGGCAGGACTGATGCAGAGGATACACACATGTGGATATGAAAGGGAATGAATGCTTCTGTGTGTGGAAGGGCGGGGGCAGTGTATCTCTGAAAAGTAGGTAAGAAACTGCTTCTAGAAGCTGCCTTCCGGAAAGGGGAGTTGGGTGTGACTGCTAGGACACTTATATGAATTGACATATACAATAGACTTAAAGAAGAATCTTTATAACAAAAATGAGAATGTCAGTTTATATGAAGTGAAGACTAAAAGCTTCTTGGATTCTTATAGGTCAGTGCTCCAGTTTATACACAGATTTCCTGAGGATTTCATAAATATGCAGATTCTTATTAAACTCTTTTGTTCCTTTAGAAGTTCCGTAGGTTGTGTGTGTGTAATCTATTGAAAATACAGGAAGTACTAGCCTGTGAGATTATATGGGGCACGCATTATTAAGAGAACACAGACATGCTACATATATGTAGTTGATGAAGAACACGGAGTCATTCTACTCGTGGACAGTGCTTAACTTAGTAACACCCGTCAGTCTGATACAGAATCTTGGCTGCCACACCCATTTAGAACAGTTGGGACCTAGAAAAAAAAAAAGACAGTTTTATAACACAATCATGATAAGTAGTCGGCATCCTAGGTTGAAAAATACATTCTGTAATTGATCCATTGGCTAGCTGGAAAAAAAGAATGCCATTTTCCCTGGCATTGCTGGTGAAGAGCAGGGAAAACCACAAGCAGCCTCTGCTCCTCAGCCCTGATCTGAGAGGAGACAGACAAGGGGAGAGCAGACAGGCAGAGGAGACTGGAGAGCCAGGGCAGGGTGGGAGGGGGTGCCACCCCTCCAGTGGTCCCGTTCTGGGGTAGGGAGTGCATCAGTGAAGGGAGTCCTCGTGTGCCAGCCTACATGTTCCTTTGTGGTCCCAAGTCATCAGGAAAAAAGTTCAAATTACATGTGATACACTCGTTATGGTGTAAGGCAGGACACATGTGATACACGTTGGAAATGTATTATAAATTTTAACAGTTACAATATATGTTGGTGCTTAAGAGGATTGGCATTTATCCAGAATGAAGAATGTAAATGGACTTCATATGTATACTATCAAAACCTCGTCTTCCTCAGTTATTTAGGACACTTCCATCATCACACTTTCTGGAGGGACAAGAAGGGAGCTCTCCCAAGGTGCCTGCAGCAGGTTTTGGTTTGAGCCCAGATGAGGTTAAGCGTGCGATTACCTATTAACCTCTTCCCCATATTCCTAAATTTGTCAAGAGGTTGCGTGGAGCCAGTGTCCCAAGATGTCCTGACCGTGTTCTCTCTGTGCTTTGACAGGGCTGTGTACTTCGCCTGCTACTCCAAAGCCAAAGAGCAATTCAATGGTGTCTTCGTGCCAAACAGCAACATCGTGCACATATTCTCAGCTGGTTCTGCAGGTATGTTACACCAGTGAGTGCTGAATGTCTCAGCTCCCTAAAGCGTGCATTGTGCCAGAAAGTCTCTTTCCAGGAGTTAAAAATTAGCTCTCTGCTTCTTTTGAACCTGAACTCATTTTTCTGAAACTTTATGTTAGAATTGATAAAATCTGAGTATTTGAGAACAGCTTGTAACTTGCTTCGATTTATTCTCCCTTAAGATTGACATGTTCTCATGCGTGCTGTTGGTTAGTGTGATGTGTCTTTTAAAGGAATATTAATGTGTTTTCATGTCTTTCTATCACATTATTTTCTAAACTTTGAGCTGCTTTTTCTGTGACTTCCCAGGTGTCTAGCATACCCTGTGTACAGCTGTCCTTAGCAGCTGGATTCTGTGATGAGGGCTTGGGGCTTGTAGTGGGGTTTGTTCAGCAGGGTTGGTGATAGATCAGGTGTCATTTCTATTCTTTTTTGAGGGAATCATTCCACCTACCATAGAAAATTCACAACAGGATTTTTCTCCCAGGAAATTCTTGGCAGAAATATGTCAGTTGTAGATTGCTGCGAGAAGGCCATGCCATTTTCGATATAAATTTTATGTCTGTTTAAATAGATAGGTATTTTAGAGAATTAAATTGACATTTTATGAAAAATTTCCACCCTCTGCTGACCTCTAAATTGTATGTATCCATTTTGTTCCTGTTCCTCTGAATAAAAGTACTAGGAATTCATCTGAATAGTTACAGATAATTTTTGGATCCCAAATGGAAAATGACATTAGCAAAGATGCTTCACAAGAAAGGTGTTTACAGAATGTGGAGCTGGCAGGGAGGTCAAAGGGATGGAGTGTGGGGCCTCACTGCCTCAGCCAATAGTGAGTTAGCCATAAACTAAAAGCTGTGCACCGGTTTTGCAACTTTTGACAAATTAACTTAGAGAAACCCTTGGTAAATAAAATGGACCTGAAGGGAAATTTTGTTTTTTAAATAATCCTCAATTTGCTGTTTCAAGGAGCTAATGTTGCTGTAATTGGTTTTGCCCCTCCTTCCTGGTAGCATTTTTTTTTCTTTTTTTTGTAATGCAAGTGTAGTTGATTTACAAAGTTGTGTTAGTTTCAAGTATACAGCAGAGTGATTCAGCTTCTTATGGTCTATTACAAGATACTGAGTATCGTTTCCCATGCTATACAGTAGGTCCTGTTGATCTACGGACTATCTGCATGGGTCTTCCCACATTGCTCTAGTGGTTAAGAACCTGCTTGCCAGTACAGGTAGATGTAAGAGATGCAGGTTTGATTTCTGGGCCGGGAAGATGCCCTGGAGAAGGGTATGGCAGCCCACTCCAGTATCTTTGCCCGGAGAATCCCATGGACAGAGGAGCCTGACAGGGCCCATAGGGTCGAAAAGAGTCAGACACAACTGAAGCATGTCTAGGGTCGTATTATCTAATCAATCTATTAGACTGTGGAAGGGACGACATATTCCAGAGGACTTGCTGTGTGTCAGGCCAGCGATACACGATGCTGCTGCTTTTTTGGTTGATGGAGAAGACAATGGCACCCCACTCCAGTACGCTTGCCTGAAACTCCCATGGGCAGAGGAGCCTGGTAGGCTGTAGTCCATGGGGTCGCGAAGATTCGGACACGACTGAGACGACTTAGCAGCAGCAGCAGCGTGATTAACAGCATTAAGATGGAGAAGACTTAAAGATGGCTCCTGTAGGCAGGCCAGTCTTAAAATGTCGATTTCCTAAAGTGATCAGTCAGATGTCAAAATGTCTAAGTTTGGATTCAGGTAAATAGAGATTTAGTTTCTTCTATTTTAAGTTAAATATAAGATATTCTTTCGGATTAGATCATCATTTCTTTAAAACAAATTATTTCTGGACCTGACACTTTCAATTGAGTTTTAGAATAGTTTCATACTTACCACCATAGGAATCACGTTAACAGGAATACCGACAGCACCAGCTAGAGTCTGGAAGGACTGGTAGTCGTCCTCAGTTGCTCAGTTGTGTCCTCCTCTTTGTGACCCTTTCGACTCTCCAGGCTCCTCTGTCCATGGACAGGGCTCTAGAAAATTGAGATTTACTTTAGTTCAGCATTACCAATAGATGTTACATTTTAGCGGACTATATTTTCCATCTGTTGTATGGAAATGGAACTGCTTCTTACCGTTTTTATTATTAAGCCATTGAAAGCCTGATTTCAAGGTTTATCATATGGAAGACATGGCTTTAATAAGCATTAGATCTGTTCAGTGATAATATTTTCTATTTTTTTTTTTTTTTCTTCCAGCTTTTGTCACGAATTCCTTAATGAACCCTATATGGATGGTTAAAACCCGAATGCAGCTAGAACGGAAGTAAGTTTTTACTTGTTACTTCTCTAATGTAAGACTTGAATTCTTAGGGGTTTTTTTTCTTCCGCCAGTTCCAGTTGTAGAGTGAGACCTGTAGCATCCTTAACCATCCTCATCTTTGTTCTATCTGCATATAAGCATATGTAGAAACTTCTCTTGTGTTGAGGTTTATACTGCCAAGCCTCATGGGGGAGACAAAGGCCAGCAGAAATAACACACAAGGGGATGTCAGGAGTTCACTCAGGTGTGGCCCCTGATCCCCAGGATAGTCCTGGCAGACCCCACCCCCAGGTGGAGTGCTGTGAACTGTGCTCTAAATGGCCTCTCTTGTGGGAAGGTGCCAGAACAGCCACGCCCAAAGCCTCAGGAGGGGCATTTTAGTCTCCCAAGGCCCTCAGATATCCTGGATTTCTACCCCAAACTGTAGCCAGGGATTCTTAACATCTCTTATGCTCTGGGCTCCTTTGGCAGTCTCTAGTGAAGCCTACAGGCCCTTTTTAGAATGATTTTTTCTCTCTCTCTTTTTTGCACTGGCTCTTCATTGCTGTAAGTGGGCTTTCTCTAGTTGCAGTGAGCAGGGGTGCTTGGAGGTCTCATTACAGTGGCTCCTCTTGTTGCGGAGCATGGGCTCTAGGCACACAGACTCAATAGTTGTGGCTCGAGGCTTAGTTGCCCCTTAGTTGCGTGTTGAATCTTCATGGACCAGGGATGGAACCCATGTTCGCTGCATTGACAGGCAAATTCTTAACTCCTGTACCACCAGGAAAGCTCTAGAATGACATTTTTAAAAGCAATGAAAACCAATTATTGAAACACAATTCTCAGTGTTTTTAAGAGTTACAATATGTTAATATACTTCTTTAATATATTAAATAACAAGATCAAGGAACATCCCAGTAACTACTGTAATTTCAAGTCAGTGATGATGATGATAAACAACGTTTTCTGACAGGATTCTAAGTACCCTTTTGTAACTAGGTTGCCTAGAGATGTGTGTGGGGCACTGGAAACTTCCAGCTAGTCCAGTCTAACCTTAAGCTACCCGTAGAGAAAGGAGGGGAGAGAGCAAGCAAGAGCTCCACTTAGAAATGGAAATGGGCTCTGCCTTTGCTTATTTCTCTCTCGAGTGACCCGGGTAGCCTCTGAAGTGGGTCTTTGACATTCCCTGTCCGTTCTACCTGAAGGAACCTTCTAAAATGTACCAGGTCTAATCATTTAGAAGAGATATCTTGCTCAGAAGCCTTCAATGAATGTCAGTTACTGTCAGGGTCAAATCCTTACTCTTCAGCTTAACCTTCAAGGTCCTTGGCAGTTTTCAAAAATGTCACGTGGTCTCTTGCTTCGGACTCCTTGAATCTGCCTTCCTCACCAGGAATAGAACCCTCAAGAACCTCCTGTCCTGCGACCTCCTGACCAGTCCTCTCCTAGAACCTCAGGCAGTTACCTCCAAGTATGCACACAATGTCCTCACATCACTTCTGTTTATCAGGGGGTAAACACATGGGTCAACTGAGAGCCTTCTTTATGTGCATTTGTTAAAATCTGCCTGGTATGACCTGTGCTCAGGACATTTTAAAGCTATGTTTGGGTGGGCTCTATTTGTTGCATGTTTTCCTGTGCACCAGTGGCAGCAGAAACAGCAGAGAGTAAGACACAAGCCCTGCCTTCCCAAAGCTCACAGCTTCACAGAAAATAGAATTATAGGCTGGTGGGAGAAGGGGCCAGCAGTGCTCCAGGACCCTGAGGGGGTGGGAAGGAGTCCCTGATGCAGTCTGCATGGGACGTGCAGGGAGGCAGCCAGGGAGGGGCAGGGATGTCTCCCTATGCCCAGGAGCGCAGTGGGCACTGGCAGTGAAGGTGCCTCAGGCAGAGACTCAGGTGTGCAGCAAATTTGGAGACAGGGAAGCTTTGTTCATTCTGAGCAGCAGACAGAAGGGGTGTGTCGTGCATGTGAATGTGCTGGGGAAGGAAAGAGGTACAGGGAGATAAGGCTGGAGAAGCCGCATCCTTAAAAGCTCTGGGAAGGAACGGGAGCTTGGACTCGGCTGTATTTGGAGGCAGTGTAGAGCTATTAGAGCAGGGATTCCAGGGCCCTGTCCCCAGGGGATGTCTGGATATTTGTGTCTCAGAGCTTAGGTGGTATCTAGTGGATAGAGACTAGGGAGACTGCTAGAACTCTACAACACATAGGACCACCCCCAGCAGAGAACTGTACAGCCCCGGAAATCTCAGTAGTGCCAAGACTGAGAGACCCCATATGAGAGGATGGTAAACGGGAGTGGGGTGCTTGCATTTGTGTTACAAAGGTCATTCCAGGTAAGGGGTGGGAGTGGGGGAACCCAGTACACTGATCTGCTCCCCAACAGGAGGGTCTCCGACGTGCACCCAGTGTGAACGCTATCCAGTCCTGGGATTCTGTGTGTATCCAGGCAGTTTATGAAAACTTCCTGTCGTGGGGCAGGAGCATCCAAGCTGAAGGCCTTTTAGTTATTGTATAGTTTCTCCCGTGTTGATGATTTTACAAATGTGGGAATAATGGAGGGACTTCCCTGGTGGTCCGGCAGCTAAGACTCCAAGATCCTGATGCAGAGGGTCTGGTTTCAATCTGTGGTCCAGAACTGAGATCCCACATGCCACAACTAAAGATCCTGCATGCTGGAACTAAGACCCGCGCCACAACTAAAGATCCTGCATGCTGCAACTAAGACCCGGCACAGCCAGATAAGCAAACCCGAAAAAGAAAGAATAGAGTCAAAATAACAGCATTTGGAAACTACAGTGGTAACAAAGAGCACTTAAACTTACCACCCTGTGAGATTCTTGGCGGATTTTCCTTCAGTGTTTCCTTAAAGCGTGTTTGTATTGTAATTGTACTTTTCATGGAATTTCGTCTTGCTCTCCACTTTAAGCACTTCCCCATGTCTTACTGCCTTCACGACTCTTTCAGTCTAGTCTTTGTACCATCCATCTGCATGTATAGACACATGGATGGTTTTGATTCTATTACAGTCATATTTTCCTCTTTGGTGAACACCTTCCATCTAGCTCTTCCCAAAGGTAGATCGAAGACTCTGAGCACTTGTCTGCGAGTTGGGACAGATGTGCGTGCCATCCTGTGGGCCTGTGGCCCCATGTAGCTGATGGGCCTGGCCTCACAGTGGACAGGACTCAGCCAACCCCAGACCAAGGAGGACTATGGTGCCTCCCCATGTACTTTCTCTTTATCATCCTTGTGACTCGGGTGCAGCAGGCGGGCTCCTCAGCATGTGTCATAACAGCCTGTCATTGGTCCCCTTTGTGCAGAGTGCGAGGCTCCAAGCAGATGAACACGCTCCAGTGTGCCCGCTATGTTTACCAGACAGAAGGCATCCGCGGCTTCTACAGGGGATTAACTGCCTCGTATGCTGGGATTTCGGAAACCATCATCTGTTTTGCTATTTATGAAAGTTTAAAGAAGTATCTGAAAGAAGCTCCGTTAGCCTCTTCTACAAATGGGACTGAGAAAAATTCCACAAATTTTTTTGGACTTATGGCAGCTGCTGCTCTTTCTAAGGGATGCGCCTCCTGTGTCGCTTACCCCCACGGTAGGTACTGCCTGGCTTCCGGCGTGGTATGGTGGCCATTGGTGTGTGTCAGTACTTCCAGGCCTCTGGGGTTCAAATGGAGATGCAGGTACCTGCGGGTGATGCAAGATAGCTGAGTCCCAGTATAGCCGGCTTCAGTTCGTGCATGCAGGTCACGCGGGTGGTGGGAGCTCTGCTTTCCTTGGCTCCATCTGATTGTGGCCAACACTCGGCAGAATATGAGCCCTGTGTTGTGGAATATCTGATGTTTTCAAAGAAACAAAAAAATCTGGATTTTTAAAATTCCTCAATTAAAAAAAAAATGATATGGGAGCCAAGCTTTTTTTTTTTTTTTTTAATCTCAGCTTCCACCTTGAATGGAGTGCTGAGGAAAGCTACTTTGGGTAAGTTTATTTTGTAAGGAATTCATAATAGACCTCATGTTCTACTGAACTACTTTAAAAAAAAAACAGCTCAGTTTATTGTGCCATGAGAAATAGGTTTTGTTTTCTAACGCCTGCTGCACGGTCAGCTGTGGCATTGCACACAGCCAACTTGCAACAGGCCGTTGAGGCCTCGTCGTGTGCCAGGGCACTGCGTAGCCCCACGGGCTCTCGGGGAGAGGGGCTCTGCCCCTTCCCACGTCACATGCCCTGAAGTCCACTTGACGGGCAGTGCCAGGTGTCATGCCGCAGGGGCCAGGGTGAGGCTGAGCCAAGTGGGCAAGACTCTGAGAAAGGAGGAGGTGGCTTTTTAAGCTGGATGGAGTGGAGAAGGAACCTAGTAGGAGGAGAAAATTGGGGAGTACATGGGAAGAAAGCCTTGTTGGAGATACCACTCACTATACTTAATATAAATTAGGCCTCCAGGGAAGTGACAGCATTTACTTAAGAGCAGAAAACAATAAACTGTCTTAAAATTGTCCTGTTCAAATGAAACTATTATTTTTCTAATCCTTTAGAAGTCATTTGGTACTCTTACCCCTTAGAAGTATACATAAGTCTTGGGACAATTGACCAATTCCTAGAGTTAGAAAATGTTCTGAAAAGAACTCTTCATGGTCTGTGTGGCTTCCCCATCTAAACAGAGCTGAGATGGCAAAGAGCCACAGTTGCACATTAACGTGTGTGAAGCTGTGTGCTTTGCCTTCTCTCCATGCACCCTTCGGAAGTTCAGTTTACCCATAGCCTGAAATGCGTGTCTCTTCCCACAGAAGTCATCAGGACGCGGCTCCGGGAGGAGGGCAGCAAGTACAAGTCTTTCGTCCAGACTGCGCGGCTGGTCTTCCGGGAAGAAGGCTACCTGGCCTTTTATAGAGGACTCTTTGCCCAGCTCGTCCGGCAGATACCAAACACTGCCATTGTGTTGTCTACCTACGAGTTAATTGTGTACCTGTTAGAAGACCATGCTCAGTAACAGGCCAGAAAACTGTGCTCTAGAAGAATAAAACTCAGAAACCCTAGAGATTTTTTTTTTTTTCCATTGACATGTAGAATGTTTGAGACCGAAACAGGAAAGCCATAGACTATCTGGCTCGCCTCACCTGTTGGACATTTCCTTTTGGATTCATGCTTTCTGGAAGGTTTAAATTCGTTAACGTTAACAGTTAATTATAACTACTTTTGGTTGGTGTTTGTGTTTGTTTGTTTTTTTAACTTAAGAGAATACAGGATTAAGCAGCCAGTAAATTAAATCATGGTATTTAATTTAAGTATAAATTTGGTTTGTGTCCTCTTTTATGTCCACCGTATGGTAAACTGTAGCTAACGACTTCAGTTAAGCATAAGCTTAGAAACGCAGAGATAAACCAAAAGTATAGTTGTTTTCTAATATGTTAGATCCTGCTCTGATGGAAAGATAAGTGTCACAGCTTGATGGCACCGGGCAGACCAGGGCAGACCTCCCAGCTGGTCTCCTTTCTTCATTTCTAGATCATCTGAGCTCTCCAGCTGCCAAGTTAAAAAGAAATAAATACAACTTCCTGACACTAAATATTTTAAACTATAAACATTTCCCAGGTAGCTTAGTGGTAAAGAATCCACCTGCCAGTGCAGGAGACACAGAAGACTCAGGTCTGATCCCTGTGTCGGGAAGATCCCCTGGAGGAGGAATTGGCAACCTACTCCAGTATTTTTGCCTGGGAGAATCCCATGGACAGAGGAGCGCGGAGGGCTTCAGTCCATAGGATCACACAGAGTCGGACACGACTGAGGAACTGAGCATACATAATAAACCTTCCCAGAAGTTATCCTCTGTCCCCAGTTTGAACCAGAGGCAGGAGTTTGTATTATTTTGGCCACACCGCACAACATGTGGGATCTTAGTTCCCTGACCAGAGGACAAACCCATTCCCCTTGCATTGGAAGCTCGGAGTCTTAACCAGTGGACCACCAGGAAGTGCCAAAGGCAAGAGTTTTAAAGAACAGTTTACCAACTTCCTTTCCCCTGGATGTGTTTCCCCAGGTTCAGCCTAGTCAAGCCTAGGGACCTTGTGAGAGCCTTCGGCGCCTCCCGAGTTGGCTGTGAGTGTGGAACGTGGCTAGCGAGTGGTAGACCTGCCCTCTGGGGTCGTCAGCCCTGTTGTGGGGGCTCCACCACTGGAGAAGAGGGGCAGGGTTCAGCATTGACTGCCTGCTCCTCCGAGAGAGTCCCCTTTTATCCCGTTAGGAGGCACAGGTAATGCTGAAATACCCTAGTACAAGGTTAAAAGTCCTGGAAATGAGAAATTAGCAGTTTTAAACCACCCCCCACTCCACCCCCATTTATAAAGAAACTTTAATAAACAATAAAAAGATAGTAAGATAGAAGACAGGTAAGATCTATGTACAATCTTCCCATTAACCCTTTCACTGCAGTCTCTATGTATTATACATTAAGTTTATTTTTCAGCCTGAATATTTAGAAAGATAATTGATTCTAATCATGGATATCTTGTAGCTTCAGTTTCAGGCAGATGTTCTGGTAGGGATGAGAGGAGGATATTTTCAAATTGGAATACAGTTGAGTTAACTTTTGTTCACTTTTGGTCATAAAGTAGGTTGGTTGGTGTTTCTGAGCCCTCTAGTATAATTTGCTCCAACTGTCAACACTAAATGGAAATCAAAATAAATGACTTTAGTCAAGCTCTGTAGTGCTTGACAGCAAAGAGATTTCTATTCCAGAAGCTCATTTTAACTGAGCAACATCTTCCTATTTTAATATTCATAGGAAAAATCTGAGGGGGCTTCCCTGGTGGCTCAGTAGTAAAGAATCCACCTACAATGCAGGAGACACACATTCGATCCTTGGGTTGGGAAGACCCCTTGGAGAAGGAAATGGCAGCCCACTCCAATATTCTTGGCTGGAGAATCCCACAGACAGAGGAACCTGGCAGGCTACAGTCCGCAGGGTTGCAGAAGAGTTGGACATTACCAAACCAGCTTGAATGAAACCCTTTGTGTGTATGAAAGTCTGAATTTTTCCTCCGGAGTTTAATAGGTTAAAAGGTTTCAGACTTCCTTGGTGGTCCAGTGATTAGGAATCTACCTGCCAATGCAGGAAATGTGGGTTTGATCCCTAATCCAGGAGGATTCCACAATTAAGCCCGGGTGCCACACCTACTGAGCCTGCTCTGGAGCCCAACACCTCAACCAGAGAGCACCGCCCACTCACCCTAATTAGACAAAGCCAGTGCAGCAACAAAGACCTAGCTGGCACAGCCAAAATTAATTTTTTTTAGAAAAAGAGTTGCTTAATATCCACCAGATGGGTATGAGAATTTTTGGAGGTAATTCTTACACATTTTTGAAGTGGTAAATTTTATGTTGAGCTGACATCCTTTAGTTCTCTGCTTGTTTCTGCACCAGGGCATTGAAATGAAAGAAATGTTGAGTACCAGGAGTACAAGCAGGGAGAAAAGAAGCAGGAAAAAGACAATGCTTTCTCTGTAAAGGGGTTATTGGATTTTAAAGTGGGAAATATCACTGAGCTGCTAATGGAGAAATCCAAAGATTGATTGCTCTCTTCTCCACTAGCTTAATCATGGAGATTTCACCGTTTTTCAGTAGTCCTGTGGCTTACCCATCGTTTACCTGTTTTTGTGCCAAGCAGTATGTGAGGTGCTACTTAATTTCTAACTTAATTCTGACAACCTTGTGAGGCGTGTAGTTCCGTTGACACCTTCCAGATGTGAGAGGCACTGAGGCTTGCCGGCCACTCATGGTTTGTGCTGCCTGTTGAGTAGATGCATGTCGGGTGGAAGGGGCCGCAGAGCCGGTGCGATGATCTGGCTCTGAGGCCAAGGTCCAGCAGATAGTTCCATTCCATTCACTTAAAGATTATGATGTTCAAGATGAGCTTGTACTAATCATGCCCAGTGCAGAGCAATGGGGTGCATTTTCTCTCCACATACATCACAGAGCCCTTCCTTTGAGGGGAATGTCATACCAGCAGTCTTCCTTGGAAAGAGAATGGTGCTTAACTACAGCGTCTCACATTTCGAAGGGAAGTTTCACTGATACTCATTTCTGCTGAAAACAAAAATGTGGGAGAGACTTTCAAGACAGTGGAGCATCCACCAGACTCATCACTGCCCTGCCTCTTTGCAACTCCTGGTGAAGGCTCGGATCTAGGATGTGGGACAGATTGACCTGCAAAAGGAATCAAAGGTAACTGCTGCTAAATCACCCAGTACAGCCCAGGACCATAAGGACTCTAATGTTAACCTCAAAACATAAATAGTTGTGGTGACACTGAGATATTGCATCATTAAATACAAACATTCCTTTTTTTTTTTTTAGTTATAGAAGTAATTTAGTGCAAACCAGTACTAAAACACTTGCATGAAATGAATCTTCTTTACCACGCCCTTCCCAGGTAACTGCAGTTCAGTATTAACAATCATCTGTTCCTATAAACATATAGAACCAGACATGGAGCAATGGCCTGGTTCGAAATTGAGAAAGGAGTATGTCAAGGCTATACACTGTCACCCTGCTTATTTAACCTATATACAGAGTACTTCATGTGAAATGCTGGGCAGGATGAAGCACAAGCTGGAATCTAGATTGCCGGGGAAAATATCAATAATACGCAGAAGACACCGCCCTTATGGCAGAAAGTGAAGAGGAACTAAAAAACCTCTTGATGAAGGCAAAAGAGGAGGGGGGAAAAGCTGGCTTAAAACTCAAAACATTCAAAAAACTAAGATCATGGCATTACTTCATGGCAAATAGATGGGGAAAGAATGGAAACCGTAAGAGACTTTATTTTTCTTGGGCTCCAAAATCACTGCAAATGGAGACTGTAGCCATGAAATTAAAAGACGCTTGCTCCTTGGAAGAAAAGCTATGACAAACCTAGACAGCATATTAAAAAGCAGAGATGTTACTTTGCCAACAAAGGTCTATGTAATCAAAGCTATGGTTTTTCCAGTAGTCAGGTATGGATGTGAGGACTGGACCATCAAGAAGGCTGAGCACTGAAGAACTGATGCTTTTGAACTGTGGTGTTGGTGAAGACTCTTGAGAGTCCTTGGACTGCAAGGAGATCAAACTAGTCGATCCTAAGGGAAATCAGGCCTGAAATATTCATTGGAAGGATTTATGCTGAAGCTGAAGCTCCAATATTTTGACCACCTGATGCAAAGAACTGACTCATTGGAAAAGACCCTGATGCTGGGAAAGATTGAAGGCAGAAGGAGAAGGGGACGACAGGATAAGATGATTGGGTGGCACCACCAACTCGATGGACATGATTTTGAGCAAACTCCAGGAGATGGTGATGGACAGGGAAGCCTGGTGTGCTGCAGTCCACAGGGTCGCAGAGGCGGACGTGACTGAGCAGCTGAACAACAACACATGACAGTTTATTCAAACATATATTATTAAAGTTAATGTGCATGGGAAATAGATGGAGAAACAGTGGAAACAGTGTCAGACTTTATTTTGGGGGGCTCCAAAATCACTGCAGATGGTGATTGCAGCCATGAAATTAAAAGACGCTTACTCCTTGGAAGGAAAGTTATGACCAACCTAGATAGCATATTGAAAAGCAGAGACATTACTTTGCCGACTAAGGTCCGCCTAGTCAAGGCTATGGTTTTTCCTGTGGTCATGTATGGATGTGAAAGTTGGACTGTGAAGAAAGCTGAGCACCGAAGAATCGATGCTTTTGAACTGTGGTGTTGGAGAAGACTCTTGAGAGTCCCTTGG
>SJYX01000407.1:5134-34803 GCA_006410675.1 Oreotragus oreotragus | reverse complement strand
ACTGAACTGAACTGAACTGTGCATGTTGCTTTTTTTAAGTGTTTCATCCCTCTAAGACAATACCTATAGTTCTGACATTCTAATAGTTGGATTGCGTTCCGAAGCGTTGGCTGTCCCATGATCCAAGGAGCGGGGGTCATGTTTCTACAAACTAATTTTTTGACCATTGGAGTGGCTTCAGTGGAAGCAGCTTAAGAAGTTCCAAGTTGCCGCAGAACAGCATCGCGCGCACGGCCCGGGTTTGGCAAGGCATTGGGAAAACAGGACAAGCAGGGGAAAGACGCTAGCTTGAGATGCTGAAGTTGGCGGACTTTTGTGGAAGGCGCCAGTGAGAGAAGCGGGAGCAGAAGAGGGCTGGGCCGGGCTCTGCGTCACCTCCCACCTCCGGCCACGGGAGGGCGCGCTGGGGCCAACACCACGACTTCCGCCGGCGCCCCGCCCACTGGGCTCGCCCCGCGCTCCGATTGGCTGCGCGGCGGGAGCGCGCCGAGTCAGGGGGCGGGCCCGCGCCGGCTACAAAGCGACGAAGGTCACGGCGGGAGGAGGCGCGCGCCGCCGCTCCGAGTCCTACCCGCGGCCCTCGGCCCTGCCGCCGCCGCCGCCTGCCACCGCCTACCGCTCGCGCCGGGAACCATGGAGGGAGTGAGCGCGCTGCTGGCCCGCTGCCCCACGGCCGGCCTGGCCGGCGGCCTGGGGGTTACGGCGTGCGCCGCCGCCGGCGTGCTTCTCTACCGGATCGCGCGGAGGTGAGTGCGCGCGACCCACGCAGCCGGCGAGTATCGCGCCCCCGCCCTCCGCCCGCGGCCGCCCCCACCCGCGCCGGCTCCCGGGCCGCCCAGCACCTTCTTGTCCGTCAGCCTCGAGGCCGCGGCATGGCGGTGGGGCCCGGCCTGCGAGCCCCCGCGCCGAGACCCGTCGTGCACGCCCCGCCCCCGGAAAGAAAATCGGGCTGGGGCTCCTCTGTCGTGAAGCGGCGGAGAAGCGGGTTGGGGGAGCCCAGGAATGTGGGGCGCGTGGGGGGTACGAACTTCCCCGCGGAGACCCGTGCAGACCGAGCCGCAGGATCTGCAGGGCCCCCAAACCCTGCGGCAGAGTCGAGTGGGGGTCGGGCCGCGCTCTCTTCCGCCCGGAGCCCTGATCCCTGGTCCTCAGGAGCACGTTGGGGTAGGTTGAGTACTAGCCGGCGGTTCCTGAGGCGGCATAGGCTGCCTCAGGCGTTGTTGTAATCTCACATAAACCCATTTCAGTCACAACCGTGCTTTGTCTAGAGAAACTGGAGAAACAAAAGAGCTGCAAAAATTGTTATCAATTAGACGAGTCAGGATGTGAACTGAAGCATCCCGACCGTGGAGCCTGCGTCCCTAACCTCTGGACTCTGCAGGCTCCAAGAGCAGAAAAGCCTGACATGACATACTTTAGGGGTGTTTAAATACTGCGCTGGGCTCCTGCTGGGTGGTTTCAGTGGCGGCCCCCTGCCCTGGCCCAGGTTCACAGACCTTGCTGACCCCTTTGCAGAGCTGGCCTATCATGGGCTTTCGTGGTCAGGGATAAAAGCTTACTGGCCCTCTTACTTCAGGGGCATCTCCACTGTCTCCCCACTTGATCCACCTTCTCAGGGGACAGGAAAAAAGGTGGGGTTGTGAGAATATCCTGGGTGGGTGGGTTTGTAGCTTCAGCAGCAGATGTTGGAAGCTCAGCTCTTAGGTGGGAGAAGCGAAAGAACTTGCCCACAGCCAGTCAGCAGCAGGCGGGGGAGCTGGGACTTGAACCTAGAGGGCTTATCTGTTCTTCCTTAGCCACCACCGTGTACCGCTTCTTACCCAAGGGGAAAAGACGTGAGAGCGACTGAGTCACAGTCTTCCCGGGGGAGGAAGGGGTGGGAGGGACATCAGCTGTGTCTGCAGGATGAGCCAGAATGGCAGGCTGCAGAGGGGGTGGCCTCGCGGGACCCCTGACAGCCCGCATCTCAACATGTCCAGGCTTCTGCCCAGTTTTTGGAAGCTGGAGGGGCTCGCAGGATCAGCTGGTTCACATCAGTCATTTTATACACGAAGGTACTGAGGTGCAGAAGTGCCTGCCACTGGCTCAGATTCCCAGAGCAATGTTGACAGCAGAGGTGTGTCCAGAGCTCTGTATGCCTCCCAGGAAATGGAATGAAGAAGTGTCAGCCCAGAGATCACAGCCTGGGCCAGGCACTGCCACCAGGCTTTGTGGCCCCCACCCATATTGTGTGGCTGGATTTGAGCTGGATATGCCCACTGTGCCTCCATCTTGTGCTGCAGCTGTTCCCGGGGGTGGGGAGGAGCCCGTCTCCCCTCCTGGGCTGCCTGCCACAGCCTTCCCTTTCCCGGAGGCAGGAGCCTGAGACCTGCGTGCAATGTCCTGCGGGGAGCCACGGGGGGACCAGTGATACACCTGAGTCTTGACGTGGCCCTGGGCCCCATCGGCCGAGAAGACAGCCCTTTCCCGGGAGGCTCTGAGATTCTCCTTGAGTGCTGGCTTTTGTCTGGGGTCATAAATTGGCCACTGGCACGATTCAGAAGCAAGACCAGCCCCCAGACTGAGCCCCTCTCCCTCCTGGAGGAGATCAGTGGCAGTGAGGAATGGCTTTGGCCCTAGTGTGGGCTTGAAATGACCCTGGAGAGGGCATGTGAGGAGAGTTGTTTTTGGAAATGGACTTGGCCGGGTGGGTGTTTGCAGGCTCAGCAGAGAGGGACAGGGATGGAGGACTGGCCAGGGAGCAGGGGCAGGAGCCTGCTTCTCTGAAGCGTTGTGGTCCCCAGAGCTTCGGGCAGGGCCAGCCTGGCTTCCTGCCCATGGAGCCCTCTTAACTGGAATGCCCGTGACCTGGGGGCCCCACTCAGCAGATGAGAAAACGGAAGCCGAGGAGATCGGGCTTCCTGCCCAGCGACACCATGACCCTTCAGCTCCTAACCAAGCCTCGTGCCCTGGGTCCTCACTGAGACCTTGGCTGCCGCTCTGCACCCAGAAGGCCAGGTGGAAGCCCAGATTATACTTCACTGGGCTTGCTCACCCTGGACCCGGGCAGTCTTGGTGGCCTCCTGTGCCCACTTCACCCAGACTCCCGCCCCCGGACTCTGCTGCTGGGCATCGTGTTTGTCTTCTGCCAGCACAGCCTGCCCACGGCTGCTGGAGCCCCCAGACGTGGCTATTGCATTGTCCGCTGTCTGGTGTTTGGAGACAAGAGGGCGCAGCCTCCCGGGTAAAGGAGTGGAGCCTTGGCCGCACTCCTGCACACCTCTCTCCACGCTCTCCTGCAGCCATGCAGTCTGGCTCCCTGCACACACACTGGGTGGTCCCTGCCCCCTTGCCTGGCAGTCCCAGCCGTTTGAAGGCCATCTTGTGGACCCTGCTGGCCGGCAGGCCTGTCCTTGAGGGTGACGCTGATGCTCTACCCGTTGGCTCTCTGCCGTGGCATCTGTCGCAGCTGCCCTGTGCTGTGGTCGTTCTGTCCTGGCATCCAGGTCAGGAGTGGGGAGCCTCGTGCATCTCTGCCTCCTTGGTAGCCCAGCCTGTGCCTCTCCAGCCGGGCCATGCTGAGGAGGCCGTCCACCGAGAGCAGACCCAGGCCTTCTGTCTGGTGTTGGCTGGACCGCTGTGGACCGAAGTGTGCTTTGCCTAGAGGCCGGAGTGGGCAGCCCGGAGGCCCGTTGGTGCTGGTGCCTCTGCCCTGCAGGAGGCCCTTGGATTCTCGCAGGTGAATTGCATAATACTCAGGGCACAGGGTAGCAAGCAAGGCAGTGCGTGGGATCCCTCAGGGACCCCTCGCCTGGGAGGCTGACCTCTCCAGTCCTGAGGAAACCAGCCTGACTGTTAGCATCTTCCAGACCCGCTGGACCAGCACACAGGTTATAGGTTGTGTGCCTGGTCCCCCTTGGGGGACTTCACAGAGCCTGGTGTGGTGGAGACTGCTTGATACATCGGCCTCCCCCAGACTCTGAGCCCCCCTACCCCCGCCCCCAACCCTTAAGAGGGACTGAGCCCACAGTGTCTCCTCCATGTCACACAGTGCTGGGCTCACGCTGATGTCCACCCCTGGCAGGGGCCAGGGCCAAGGAGCATGGAGCTGCAGCCCTCAGAGTGGTGGGCTGGAACTGACCCGCTGCCCCCACCTGACCTCTTAGGACGTAGTGGGATGTCAGGGCACGAGCTTTGCCATCACTAAGCATGCCCGTTTGGGGCTCACGAGGCAATACCATCATTAGGGCCTGTGTTCATCTTTTTCCCGTTGTGTGTTTGGGGCTGTGGAAGGATGATTCCGGAACACACAGCTGCCCCCTGGTTCCTCCCATGGGGCCCATCCTGCCCTTGGCTGCCTCAGGCCTCCCCTGACCCAAGCAGAGCCCAGGAGCTCAGCACACAGGCAGCAGGAGCTGGGCAAGCACCGTCCAGAGACTCCAAGCCAACCGCCCATCCTCTGGAGCCTGGTCTTCTACTGGAGGTGGCCAGGCCTTGACCCATCTAGGTTGCTCCTGCCTGTGTCATGGGGTCACTCTCTCTTGGCCCCTCTGATCTTGTCCACCACAAGGGGTTTGACCAGAGCTGCGCTGGGGACAGAGGTGGTTGGCTTGGGAGAGAAGTAGGTCAAAGAGTTAGAAGGGGCACAGAGTGGGGGCGTTAGCCTGAGCAGGACGGGGCTGAGCTGGCTCCTGCGTCAGGCCCAGTAGAGGCGGGTTCAGGCCCACAGGCCAAGGCCGCCCAGCCACTGTGGAGACTATGAGCTGCGAGGTCAGCCATCAAGTGCAACCCGCGAGTGTGAGTCCCATGCGCCCACGTGTCTGGCATGTGAAACTTCAGGCAGGCGAGAGCGTCGCCAGTCCTTGGAGAACTGACATCCCCACCTGGTTTCGCTGGTCTGTCTGCTGCTCACAGGCCTTAGCGTGCTTTCAGGGCACTCCCCAGAGGAGCTGTGAGGGATGACACCCAACCAGGCGGAACCCATCTGGCCGGGGTGGCCGGCAGCTGCTCTGTCTATGAGAGAAGACCCTCACCCCCACAACCCTGAGCAGGGATTACCAAGCCAGAGCTGCTGGCTCAGCATGTGCATGCTAAGTCGCTTCAGTCGTGTCCGACCCTGTGGCTCTAGGGCCTGTAGCCCACCAGGCTTCTCTCTCGATGGGATTCTCCAGGCAAGAATACTGGAGTGGGTTATCAGGCCCTCCTCCAGTTCCCTCGTCCGACCCAGGGATGGAACCCCGTCTCGTACGTCTCCTGCGTTGGCTAGCAGGTTCTTTACCACTAGCGCCACCAGGGCTGGCCCAGGCCTAATTCCCCCTCCCCTCTCGGCCACCCCTTTCCAGTCCAGGCCCACTTCCCCACCAACGAAGCTGGTGATTGAGGGCAAAAACGATGACTTCCTGGGCGGGAGGGGCTTCGTGCCTGACCCCCCAAACCCAAAGCTTCAGTTCCTGGTCGCCCACCACGGATCGTCTTTGTTCACTTCCTGTTTGTCTTTATTCGTGGGCTGCCAGCTCTTCCGCTGGCTTCTCTCCAGTAGCAGGCGTGGTATGGTGGGCATCTGGGGTAGAGGGGGCAGAGGGGCCCATCATGAGGCCAGCAGGACCTGGGGGAGCAGGGGAGAGAGGTGTTTGGGCCTGCTTCATCGGCCCTTTGGACACGCCTCCCCTCAGTGCACTATTACAGAGAAGCCTGTAAAGCGGTTACAAGTTAACAGAGAGAAAGCCAAGTGCTTAATTGCCCAAGTGCGGCTTCTCGGCAGAGAGGATTCCCATACCTCTAGGCTCCTCCTTCCACTGCTCTTGGCCTGAAGGCCAGTGAGGCTGTCAGAATGCCTCCGCTGACCACTTGCCCAGCCCAGCACTTCCCTCAGTTCTCTCGATCCCTCAGCACCCTTTTTGGAGCAGGGATTGTTACTGTCCCCATCAGCCAGATAAAAAGAATGACTTTCCCTGAGGGCCACACAGTGACCACGGGGCCAGGCTGCCCAGCACCGCTATTTCTGAGCCTTGCCCTCCAGCTCGATGATGCTGGGGCAAGCCAGGGTGCCCGCTGTGGACTCTGGGACTCTTCCCTGCGGGGTCTGGTTCCATGTCCTCTGTCTGGGCCTGCTCCTCTCCTCCCCTGCCCTCCCCATGTAAACTGCTGTTTATTGGGCAGTCAGCCAGGCTCTGGAAGCACTTCCCACACTTGTCTTGTCCGCAGATGACAGGTAAGAAGACTGAGGCTTGGAGAACTCTTGTGACCTGACGGTCCATGGACAGGCAAGGCCAAGAAGCAGCTCTGTGTCAGAAGCAGGAGCTCTCTTTCCAGGGGGCCAGGCCCTCCGACAACCCCAGAGCCAGCGCCCTGGGTTACAGAGCACCTTTGCGTGTCTTGTGTCTTTGGGCCCTGATAACACGCGACTGCCAAGGCTGGGAGAGGAGGGATTGGCAGAGCTGGAACTCTGGCTCCCAGAAGCTTGGGGCTGTGCCATCCTATGGACAACAGGGGTGTCCACGTGTGGTATGACTGCCCATCCCAGCAGAGACCCAGACGGCAACCCCACAGCTGGAGGTGGATTCTAGGGGCAAGCAGGGGGACAGGAGTGGCAAGACCAGGACCCCAGGCTTGAGCTGCCACCTCCTGTTATCATAGATTTCTGGGACTGGAGAGGTTTCCCTGGCAGTTGCCACATCCTTACCTCCCCTGCCCCCATCCCCTGACACACACCCGCCAAACAGCCAGGGAGATGGATGGAGGGGACTCGAGCACAGATCCCTCAGTGTCTGGGCTGGGATTATCCTGCACACCCACCTGTCACCACGCGTGTGCATGGCGAGGGCCACTGTGGCCAGCCTGTCCTGTCCCCATGCCAGGGAGGGCTGGCCCCGGGCTGAGCAGCTGTCTGCAGTCCCTACCCTTGGTCTCCTTGGCCCTGGCTCTCCTGGGACTTCTGTGAGCACCGAGGCCCCTTCCATCTGGAAATTCCCCAGGGAGCACCGTTTCCGCAGCCTGGGAATGGGCCCAGGTCTGTGGGCCTTGCAGGGAGGGAGGGAGGGAAGTCCTGGAGCCAGGTCCGTGTCGGCCTGTAGCCTGGCTGGGCTCGGGTTCCTAGTGTGTCTTCAGCTGACCCCAGGGTCAAGGAGGCTTGGCCTGGTTGGCTGAGGATAAGCCCAGGTCCCATGGATGGGTTCATGGCGTCCCCCGCCCTGCTTGCTGCCCACCTTCCCTGGTCTCTCATCCTCCTGCAGACTCCACTCTATCCTCGTCCACAGGATGAAGCCAACACACACCGTCGTTAACTGTTGGTTCTGCAACCAGGACACGGTGGTGCCCTACGGGAACCGCAACTGCTGGGACTGCCCCCACTGCGAGCAGTACAACGGCTTCCAGGAGGTGCGCCCCCCTGCCCGCCCCGGCCACCATCCAGGGCCTCCTCTGAGGACCAGCGCACAGGCTCGGGGAGCCAGGGTGACGTGGGCAGAGTCACGGCACTGACATGGGCGGGTTTATGTTCAGACCCAGGCCTTTTCGGACTCTGTGTCTCTCCTGAGTTGGGGTTCCCTGTGAAGTTCCTTTGAAAGAAGAGCTTCTGTGTTGCATGTAAAGAGAGGGAGTGTTAGCGATCCACCTTGGGGGAGTGTCTGCATGTGGGGCCTCTGTCCGTTGCCCGGCCTGAGCCGGGGCAGGAGGCTCCTGCCCGTGGGGAGGCCTCCCCCTGACTCGGGTCCTCCTCCCTCAGAATGGTGACTACAACAAGCCGATCCCTGCACAGTACCTGGAGCACCTCAACCACGTGGTGAGCGGCTCGCCCGGCCCCCGCGCCCCCGCCCCCCCACAGTGGGTGAGCAGCCAGGTGCTGCTGTGCCGGAGGTGCAGCCACCACCAGACCACCAAGGTCAAGCAGCTGGCCGCCTTCTCACCGCGCGACGAGGTGAGTGTGGGGGTGCTGGAGGCAGTAGAGCCGCTGAGGGGCGCCCCGTCCTCACCCGGAGCCCCATGCTGGCCTGCATTCCGGGAGTGTGATCTCAGCCAGGCGCTTCTCACACTTCCTGTCTCGTGGTCACTGCTGTGGGGGCCCCAGGCCTAGGAGCACCTGCCAGTCCAGAGGGATTTGTCCCTGGGCAAGGAGAGGCAGGGTCCTTGGGCTCCAGCTCAGGGCCCTGTTGGGTCCATCCTGTCTGTGTCCCTCTGAGTCCCTCTAGCCCACCGCCTGGCGGGCAGCTGACTCGTGGAGGGCGAGGGGAGGCGGGTGCTGCCCAGAGGCTGGATGTCAGCCCTTTGCCTCCAGGGTCCACATGGAGGCCAGCAGCCTTATCGTCTAGCCCAGCTCTCCTCTCCCAGTCTGGGGGTTCCGTGACCTCAAGAAACAATGCTTGCTGAAGCCCAGAGACCCTGACTTTCCCCAAGGCCCAGTCTGGGAGGGAGGTGGGGAGGGAGGAAAATAGAGGTAAGCTGGGGCTGGGCGGAGAAAGCTGGGAAGGCTGCCAAGAGGAGGGCAGGCACGTGTGACGGGGCAGCCAGGGCAGGTTTCTGGCACCTTCGCCCCTAGCAAGAGAGCAAACCTGAACCCTCCTGCTCCTGCAGACTGAAATGTCTGGCTCCCTACAAACAGGGAGGGGTGTGCTGCATCTCACGGGGAAGGAAGGGTGGGCCTCGCGTTTCCTGGGCTGTTCCTGAAGTGCAGAGGCCCTTCAGTTCCTGCCGAGGCCCTGACCTGGCCAGGGGCTTTCTTGTGTTTCCTGGGCCGCTGGGCTTCAGTGGGGAGGCAGGTCTGCCTCTAGGTGGCCCATCTGTCCAAGCCCAGGTGGTGTCCGGAGTCCAGGAGCAGGGCCTGAGCAAGGGCCACATGCCAGGCTCTGACCTCAGGTGTGTCCTTGGCAGCCACAGAACTAGCTGGAGCATCCCCTGGGCGCCCTGCTGCAGGGCTGTGGGTGGCCCCTCTTCCCAGGCCATTGGTCCTGTCGAGCCCCCGAGGAAGCAGGTGCGGAACAGGGGTGACCGCCGGGGCCCTGAGCCTGTGCCCCCTCCGCAGGGCAGGTATGACGAGGAGATCGAGGTGTACCGCCACCACCTGGAGCAGATGTACAAGCTGTGCCGGCCGTGCCAGGCAGCCGTGGAGCACTACATCAAGCATCAGAACCGCCAGCTCCGCGCCCTGCTGCTCAGCCACCAGCTCAGGCGCCGGGAGGCAGACCAGAGCTACACGCAGGTGCGAGGGGCGTCCCAGCCCCCGAGTCTGTGCAGGAGACCCCTTCCCAGAGGGCGGGCCGGTGACTGGGAGCAGCTCTTCCGAGCCAGGCCCTTTCTCTGGGGCAGCCACCTTCCTGTGGGGCCGCCTCCCAACCTGTGCCCCAACCCAGAGTGGAGTGGGGTGGTCCCAAGAAGAATGTGTGTCATTTGCATGCATGGCCAGGATTTCTGGGCTGCCCTCCAGAGCCTGGGCACCTCCCAGCACCCCTGGGGATTCCTCCAGCACCTTTGTAGTGGGTGCTCTCCGAGGTACCCTGGAAACCAGGCAGGGAGGTTGAGTCTCAGGAAGAGGGCCTAGTGTGCAGCGTCCCTGGGATTTGAACCTTGGACCAGCTGGCTAAAACCATCATTAGTTTTTGTCACTGTGCTCAGATGCTAGAGTGTCCTGGCATTAAAAAATGTGATATAGGAGCAGGTGGATTTCGAAATCGAAACCATTCTCCCCCAGCCCCGGGTCCCCAGAGGTGCCTAGCTGGTGGTGGCCGTCTGGCCAACCAGCTGGTGTGAGATTTCCGGTCTGCAGCCAGGCCCCTGACCACTGGCCCGCACGCCTATTTGCACAGAGACCTGTGCTGACCCTTGCTTTCCTCCCTTCCACTGTTTTTCAGACTGAACAACTTACTGTTTTTTCTTTCTTTTTAACTTTGTATTTTATGTTGGAGCATAGCCAATTAACAACATTGTGATAGTTTCAGAGGGACAGCTATAGGCCTAAGTTAACAAAGTTAATAACGGGTATTTTCTAGCTTTGACCAGAGTTGTGTGTATATTCATTAAAATTCTAGTTAAAACCACACAGTAGGAGTTTCTTACGATAACTTGAAAATGATTGGGAAATGTGTTTGAAAGAAGAGGTCACCATCAGATCAGAAGGATTACTGTAGAGAATGTGGCAGCACAGTCCTCCCGCCCACAGTAGCTCGCAGTGGAGTGAAGGCCCAGAAATGAGAGGTTACTGGGACCCAGGGGTGAGCCAGAAACAAAGCCAAGAGTGTGTGAGAATTTAGGGCACCTCTGATCACTGGTGGTTCTCCTGCGAGTGCTAGGGGCCCCTGGCCAGACTCCCGTGCACAGAGTGGGCACCCAGAGGGCTGTCGGTGGCTCTGGCCCTGTCGCTGACCTGCCTCTCCCTCTCTCAGAGCTTCTGCGCGTCTGCGGTGAAGGCCCCAGCGCAGGTCATCGTGCTCCGGGCCCTCGCCTTCCTGGCCTGTGCCTTCCTGCTGACCACCGCACTTTACGGCACCAGCAACCCCTTTGCCCCGGGAGCCCCACTGCCCCCGACCCTGCCACCTGGTAGCAATGGCTCGGCCCCACCAGACAATGGAACAGCCACCAGGGCTGAGGGCTGGCGGCAGCTGCTGGGCCTGCTGCCTGAGCACGTGGCCGAGAAGCTGCATGAGGCCTGGGCCTTCGGGCAGAGCCACCAGATGGGCGTCGTGGCACTGGGCCTGCTCACCTGCCTGCTGGCCATGCTGCTGGCCGGCCGCCTCAGGTGCGTGAGGGGCAGGGACGAAGTGGGAGGAAGCTCAGCGGAGGCAGGGGCCCTGGGGGCCACACTGCGTCCTCTCCCCACCCCAGGCTCCTCACCTGAGTCGGGCCATGGTGACCTAGCTCACAGGGTGTAGTGCTTGCCTGTGCAGATGCAGACCCTGTACCGAACGGCATTTCCTCCCTCTCACTGCAGCTCTGAGGGAGGTTTCCTTGCCCCATTGTACAGACTAGAACACTGAGGCTCAGAAACACTGACTCAGAGCCATGGGGTGAGAAAGTGTTGGAAGCGGCATTCAGAGCCCTGTGCTCTGCTCGGGCCCTCAGCGCTCTCCTCTGAGCAGGGCCGAGGTGAATGGAGGAGGCAGGAGGTGGGGAGCGGGAGGGGCCTCACCCCCATCGCTGGGCCCTCACTCCCACTCTCCCCACAGGCTCCGGAGGATCGACGCCTTCTCCACCGGCCTGTGGGCCCTGCTGCTGGGGCTGCACCTGGCTGAGCAGTACCTGCAGGCCGCCTCACCCAGCTGGCTGGACACGCTCAAGTTCAGCACCACGTCCCTGTGCTGCCTGGTGGGCTTCACGGCAGCCGTGGCCACGAGGAAGGCGACGGGCCCGCGGAGGTTCCGGCCCCGAAGGTCAGAGAAGCAGCAGTGACTGCGGGGGGAGGACAGACAGACCAACAGGCCCCGGGCTTTGCCCGCAGCCCGGATAGGGCACCTCTGTCTTGCTTCTTTCTTACCTGCCTCACTCCCGCCCCACCCTCCACCCCCCACCTTAGGGTCCTGGCCCAGCCCCTCCACTTCCCCTAGGAGTCAGGCCCCCCCATTCCTTTCTGGCTCCACCAAGCCACCCCCCACCCAGCACCCCCAAGTGCTTTCTAGCTGGTCACCACTGCCTCCACCTTTCTGGCCAAAGACCCCACCGCCACTGCTCTGAGACCAGAACAGGGCAGCACCCATACTGCCTGCCTCTGCCCCGTGGCTTCCCCTGGCAGCTCAGGCACCCCTACACTGGCCATGACCCCTTTCCTGGCGCTGACACCATTGGAAGACGGGTACGGGCCTGCTCTCTGCTTCTTCTCTCACCTTGCCCCGTCTGAGCCCCCAGCATGGGCTGGCAATGGTGGCTACAGGCTGGGCCCTCGCTGCATGGTCTGACCACTCGGGCTGCTGGGTGTGGGCAGGTGCTGTTGAGTCAGGGCCAGGCAGAACCCCCTACCTCGTCCCATCCTCATGTCTCTGGTCTGTCCTTTTGGTCCTGCCTGTTGTCCAGACAGCCCCCCAGGAGCTCATGAAACCAGGAGGAGGCAGGGCTAACCCCATGGGTTCCCTGCTCTGAGAGCCCGTTATCCCTCAGCCTCCTTCCCCAGGGATGGAGAATGCAGTTCTTAGACCCAGACTGGCCTTGACCATGAGTCTGTGGGGCGAGGCCCATGTAGGGGTGGAGGGTAGAAAATCGTGCTTCTCCCGTGGTCAACAGGTTTCTCCTAACAGCCAGGCCATGGTGGGAGATCGCCCAGGAGGGTTGGGGGGAGAGGGCTACACGTTCTTTACTTCCCTATCTTTTCGGCAACGCTGTGAGCCAGACAGTGTAACTGGGGCACACACACTTTGCCCACTCTCCTGAGAAGCCCCTGGCTCTGCCCTGGAAAGGCAGAACCCCAACCCTTACAGCCCAGCCCTCCACTCGCTCCCTGCAGGGCTGGGGTTCAGGCTTCCCCAGGCCAAGGTGGCTCTGACTGGCAGGTAGCAGGGCCCTGCCCCCCTCCCTCCATGCCAGGATGTCCCCAGTTTCCTCCCAAAACCCCACCTCCATTATTATGCCCAGAAAAAGTTCCAACTGCCGAAGTTAGTACTGGGTAAGGGGCCCAAGGGACACGCAGACCCATGACACCGGGTCCTTTTCCCTTGTCCCTCTTTGGCTTGTCACCACTTTCCTCCTGGCCTCTGGAGCCCCATGGGGAGGCTCCTGCTTTCCGCCTCCCCGTGAGGCAGCTGCAGAGTCCACACGGCCTTGGCCTCACTCTCCCTGGGCCAGACCCCACCACCCCTGCCTGTGCCCCATCTGTATAATGAGAGCTGGACCCCTCCAGGGCCCTGCGGTGCTGGTGTGGGAGTGGACATGCTCCGGAGGCTGTTCTCAGCCTGGGGGCTGCCTCCCAGGGCCGCAGCAGGGGGTAGAGCAAGGCTGCAGGGCCTCGTGTCCTGCTCTAAGCGCAGTGAGCTCGAACCCTGCTCCAGGTATGGACCTGGGGAACTGCGCGAGCCCGCCACATGTGCGAGGGTGACACTCGGAACTGAGCCTACGGGGTGAGTGAAGAGTGCCCAGCTCAGGCCCGATCCCCACCATCCTTCCGTTCTCGGGGTCCTGAGAAGCCAGCCCACCCACCCACCTGTGTATTGGGTGGCGCTGCACCCTGATACATGGGCAGGGAGCTGGGTGAGTCAGGAGCTGGGCCCAGCTTGCTCTGGGTGGAGGGTGAGGGGAAGAGCGCTGACAAGGTGGAGGAGGGGGGTGGCCGGCCTGTCCCTCGCCTCTCTGAGCCAGTCTCCCGGAGAGGGGCGGCGGGAGCCAGGCGGGGAACCCGTGTCTGTTGGCTGTGTCCCCGGTCTCTGGAATCCCCTGTTCTCAAGGAAGCTGGCAGCATGGTGCTAATTACCGCTTTTCTTGGCATTGAGTAGAAGCAGGACATCTGTGTGTACGTGTGTATTTAAGTTAAATTATTTATAATAACCATAACCAGCTCTCACGCTGGCCGGGAGCCTGCTGAGCAGACATCTCTCCTGCCCTCTAGTGGGCGGGGACGGAAAGACACCCTCGTGTCGCGAGATGGACCTCATCGAAGGAAGGCTTCCTGGCATTTTTAGAGTTTGTGTGATTTTTAGAACCATGCATCTATCCCTTCAAATTCCATTATGTGGAGCATATTTCAGCACCTTCCGACATTACTGGCGACAGCTGAGGAAGTGCGGGCACCACTGGGACCGTGGCTCATTCCCTGGGAGTGTGTTGGCCTCCTCTCCCCTCCACTGGGGACCACCACCAGACCCTCCAGAATGGGGGGTGGGGGCATGGGACCGTCCTCTCCCCCCACCCCAGGCCAAGGGGCTCCCTCATAATGCTTTCCCAGGAGCCCCGGGAGAGGCCAGTGTCCCCTCTGCCTGCAACTGTCGCCAAGTCCTGTCCTTTCTGTTGTGTAGACGTGGATGACTGTCTAGTGACCCTGTAATTGCTGTAACCACAACTCCTGGCCTTAGATGTAGTGTGTTTGATGCTGTATTTTCAATAAATGCCTCCGGGGCCCTGCTCTGACCGGGGGGCGTCAGGCACCACGTCTTTTCTGTTTTTTCTTTCTCGTTCCTTCAGAGGCTTCTTTGCCAGGGGCGGGGGCTTCGAGGGACGGGAGCGCCCACCAGAGTCAAGTCTGGGAGCTGGCAACATGGGCCCCGAGCAGCTCAGGGCCCACCGTCCTCCGGTGGCATGTTTATTTCCTTGTCTCCCTAAGCTGCTCCTTGAATGTCGTCCTCTCTCTCCTCCCGCTCCCGGCCTGGGACAGGATGGGGCTGGAGAACAAGAGGCCCCCCTCGGTGTCAGACGGGGTGCAGTGCAGCCCGCAGCCCGCCGCTTCCCCAGAGCCCCTGCACCACAGCGGGCACACAGGCTTGGGTTCCAGGGCCGGACGCCTCTCTGAGATGCGGCTTGAGGGCTCAGGTGGTCTGGAAGGGGGTGTTAAGAGGAAGCACCGGTCTGAGTGCAGCGCTCGGGAGCCTGGCAGAGGTGGGGCTCTTTTGACAGAGGCTCCCGGGGACTGTCTTCTGTGGAGCCAGGACAAAGGCTCATGCCTGACACTTCACACGATCTGCTAGTTGAGTGATGCCATCACGTGTCCCAACAAGAGGGTCAGACTGAAGAACCGTCCCCTCCTCCCCCCCTCCCGCCCCCACTCCCCACTGTGGCCCACACACCCTGCCCTCAGGCTGCCGCTGCACACAACAACCAGGGGTCTTGGGGTAGGTACAGGGAACCAGGCTTCATGTGACTGGAGCGAGTTAGCCAAGGGTCCCAGTGCACCCACACTGCCCCTCGGTGCCGAGCATCCCCCTCGACCTCCGACCACTCCCCAAGGTCGTCACTGTCCTGCTGCATGGCATCACAGTTCTAAAATGACAGTACCAACCTGTGTCTTGTGTTTAGAGTCAGAACCTTCCCCAGGCTTTTTGGGGGAAAGGAGGTAGGGGTCACCCTGGGCAGAACGGGTCCTTGGGTGGAATGTAGGTGCGTCCAGCCTGGGGCCAGCCAGCCAGGTGCCCAGAGTCCTCTATAGATTTGCTTGATAGGTTCCACAGCCTTGATTTCCCCTTATCCCCCAAACACTGGGCCCACCTTTGGTTCCAGAGTCTAGGTTGCCTCCTGGCACTTAGAAAGGCAATAAAAAGGTCACATGATTCTCCAGGCCGGCATCAGCTGACCCACCCTCTTAGAAGTTATTTAAAATGAGGGGAAGGGGTGGAAACCAGGGAGATCAGTAGACTGAAGCTTGGCCAGCGGTACCCCAGTTGTGCAGCTGGGGTGGGCGCCTTAGCCAGCCCCCGGCTCTGCTGCAGGGCCTGAGCCAACCTGCCCGTCCGTCGGCACGTTGTCCTTGGGCTCAGTTGTCCCTTGGGACCGAGGTAAGGCTGGACCTCTGCAGCTCCGTCCACATGGCGGACTAATCCCTTATTAACTGCCTCTGCCCCCTCCCCTTCTGTAATCAGTTGCCTTAATCAGAAGCATGGTTGACATTCTGGCTTGGGGCCACTGGGTCGTGTGGTGTGATCTGTACCGCGCTCAAGTTAAAGAGACACTGTCACCTTCCGTCTGCGGACAGCCTCGCGATCGCTCACGGCTCTTTCTAAGTTGGAGTCTGGCTGGCGTCCTGCCAGAGCCTCTTCCCGGAGATCCCCAAGCCTGGCTGCCTCCCCCTCTGCACTGCCAGGGGCTTTAGCAGAGTGTCCGGTGTCTGAGACTAGAGAGCAGCAGCGGTGGGACTCCCAGGGTCCGGCCCCGGGGAGCAGGGGCTCCCCGAGCTTGGCCACTGCGAGGAGGCTCTGGGCACCAAGCAGGAAGTGGCCCAGTTGAGTGCCCGGCGCAGGACTGGGCAGCATTTCTGCTTCGAGGTGAAGGGTTGGTGTGAGGTTGGCGAGGGCGACAGTGTCACTTTAATACCGAAACTTGTAGTAGACCTAGTTTGCTGTGAGGCTGAGGGGGATCGGAGGGGGCATGCAGGGAGGGGTGGGTCACGCCAGCACCTCCCAGCCACCTGCTCCTAATGGCGTGAATGTGGTCGGACCGCTTTTCTGCTGCAACTAACACACGCCTCCTCTGGGACCCCAACTCGGGCCCCACCTTGCACCGTGGGGGAGGGGAGGGGCCCACCGAGGTGGAGGCCCTGCTCCAGGGCCCCCCGGGGCTGACCTGCTTCTCTCTCCCACGCCCCACCGGGCTCTCATAGGTGCTTCCCAGGAGACTCCGTCGGCTTCTTCCCCACCGGCCCCAGCCTGACCGGCCCCAGCCTGACCGGTCCCTGCCCAAGCCTGAACATCACAGGCCCCTCGCCATCTTTGTTCGTCCCCTCCCCGGCGGGCTTCCTGCCGATCGCCAGCCAGCAGCTGTTCCGGTCCCCCCGCCGGGCCTCGCCCTCCTCGCTGCCTGGCCGCCTCAGCCGGGCCCTCTCGCTGGGAACCATCCCCTCTCTGACACGAACAGGTGAGTGGCACTAAAAGGCATTGGTGGGCAGTGTGGGGCTCGGGGCACCTAGCTGAGCTCGAGGTGCGGGTGGTGGTCCTGCTGTAGAGTCGGTGGAACTGGGTTCAAACCCTGGTGTGTCTACTCAGTAACTGGCTGAGCCGAGGGGCTTAACCATTCTGAGCCTGTTTCCCACAAAAAGCAAATGAGGCCAATCGTGGAACCCACCCTGTGTGAGGGGTAAGCCAGGTGATGGATGTAAAGCGCTTAGGTGTCACAGCTCTTAACTGTTCTTATTACTGCTGTTTTATGATCCTGTGTGTGTGTGTGCTCTGTCACATCTGACTCTTTTGTGACCCCGTAGACTGTAACCTGCCAGATTCCTCTGTCCATGGCATTTTTCAGGCAGGAATACTGGACTGGGTTGCTACTTCCTCCTCCTGGGAATCTTTCCCATCCAGGAATAGAACCCAGGGTCTCCTGCGTCTCCTGCAATTTGCAGGCAAATTCTTTACCACTGAGCCACCTGGGAAGCCCCTGAGACCCTGGGGGCTGGAAAATTTGCCCCCAGCCTCTGTGGTCCAGGGCCCAGGGATTTGGTTCAAGCCTGTCGTGTTCATGGAACCCTGGTGGGACCAGCATCTGGTCCCCACCACAGGAAGCTTTGCCTCATCCCTTCTCCTCAGCAGGATCTTCCCAGGGGCCCTGCTGTGTCTTCTTTAATGACCCTCCTCATTTAGGGAGGCTGCCTGGTGCCCACAGGGTTTGCTTTATCCTATGGGGAATGACCTGAGGGGCAGGGTGGTGTGGCAGGATCCAGCCTCCAGGAACGTGGGCAGCATCTTGGTTCAGCTGGGCTTTCTAACATGTAATGTCTCTCTGAAGCCCTTCAGCAGTTCCCCCATGTGGGGGCTCCCCCTGCCCAGCCCAACATCCCCTGGGCCTGTTCTCCCCATAACTTGCCCAGTAGCTGCGGCTGCCAAGACCTGGGGTTTGAGCCCAAGCGTCTTCTTGCCCTCTGTGCAGTCCAGCGTCCTCCTAGGTAGCGGGTGGGTCACACTGCAGGAGGGACAGCTCGCTGGACACACTGTGAGCCAAGCGGTGGGTAGTGCTTGAGGCCTGCAGGGTGGGATTGACGGGGTCAGAGTGAGCCGTGAGTAGTTCCGAGATCTGGACTCCAGGCATTTCCGTGTCCCCTGACGTGAGCCATGTTGCTGGGAGAAGGGCCTCGTCTGGTAATGGTTATTCAGCAGAGTTCCCTGAACAGGTGAGTTGCAGCTCAGGCCCTGCTCAGACCTGGGGCTGATAGATGGGGCCCTGGGGGCCCTCTGTGAACAGCCCCTGGAGCTGGGACAGAGGGGAGTGGAGTGGACAGGAAGGCCCTGGACCTGGGAACCTGGGGACCCAGCCTCTGGGCCCATCCACAGAACGGTGTTCTCTGCAGAGCCTCCAGGGTTGGGGCAGGGACCCACGCTCTGGAGCCGCTGCTGGACGGCACGGGTCTGGCCTCTGCCTGCTGTGTCCACAGGCTGTCTCTTTGCTGCCCTGGGAGGCCTGAGGTGAGGGCTCAGGAGGCCCCCTGCCCCAAGGGCCTAAGGCGGTGCTGTGGGACACAGGTTGGTCTCAGAATGACGTGTGAGGGCTGGGACCCAGTTACCATCGCTGGGGCCAGCCCTTGGCTCAGGTGTCAGGCTGCCTGGCGGCCTGGGATCCATCTTGCCCAGCTCTACCTGCCTCTGCAGCTCCTGCTGCAGGCCTCACCCCGGCTCCCTGCAGCTCACGCCAGGCGGGAAAGCCCCTCCCCTGCACCCACCAGGTTAGCGGAGGAGGCGGGACTCAAGATGGCTGGAGAAAAGAAGGGCACAGGGCAGGCGCCAGGCCCGGCCTCTTGGGTGGCCTGCGTGGGTTCCAGTTTCCTTATTTGAGAAGCAGGGACCTGCCCTTGAGGACACAGGATGTGGGGTGACGCAGAGCAGCCATGCCTTGGGGAGGGGTTGGAGACGGGCCATCTCCCCAGGGACCTGTGTTGCCTTCCTGTCTGCAGACTCAGGGTACCTGTTCAGCGGGAGCCGCCCTCCATCTCAGGTGTCCCGGCCCGGGGAGGCCTCAGTTTCAGGTAAGAAGGACCGAGCACCAAGGGGAGTGATGGGAAGCTGGCTCAGGTGGGCAGCGTGCGAGCCGGGGTTTCTAGAGCACGTGTACAGGGTGGGGTGGCCGACAGACCCCTGGAGGGGATTCTGTTCAAATCCCAGCCCCTGTCCTCCCAGCCGTGCAGCCCTGGGCAAGCGCCTGACACCCCTGTGCCTCATTTTTCTCTTCTGTGAAATGGGCACCAGTTTGTAGGACTAGCTATGGTGCCGTCGTCCTTACAGTGCTGACACATGGAGGTGGCACTTGGAAATGAGCAGGGCCCAGGTTAGCTGAGCCCGGGTCTCCAGGGTTTCTTTCTCCCCAGGCCTTGTTCTCAGCTGAGGGAGGTAGCAGAGATTTGGACAGAAATTGGAGAGAGGCAGAGGGTGCATCGCTGAGGCTCTGCGATCCTCTTTCCCTTCCTGGGTGCCTCCTCCCACAGTTCCCAGCAGGGCCCCCTGTGCCCAGCAGTCTAGGCCCAGCCTTGCCTTTCTCGCTTGGTTGGTAGACCAGAAAGCAACAGATCAGAACAGGCGCTCCCATAAGCAGAGTGAGCACTCACAATGTTGTCCTCTCTGCCGTCCTCCCACCTCCAGATTACTTCTCTCTGCTGTCGGGCAGCTGCCCCTCCTCCCCGGTCCCTTCCCCGGCGCCCTCCGTGGCCGGCTCAGTGGCCTCCAGCGCCGGCTCCCTGCGCCACCGCCGGCCCCTCATCAGCCCAGCCCGGCTCAACCTGAAGGGGCAGAAGCTGCTACTTTTCCCGTCGCCCCCTGGGGACGCCCCACACACCCCCAGCAGCTCCGACGAACACTCGCCCCACAACGGCAGCCTCTACACCGTCGAGTCACCCCCGGCCCCACAGAAGCAGCCTGCACGGGACACAAAGCACACGGCGGGTACGGCCCTCTGACCTCGCCCTGGAGGTGGGAGAGCCCTGCAGGCCATGGGAGGCCTCCAGTCAGTGTGCAGTGGTGGGGACACCATCAAGAGGTTGCTCAGGGCCTGTCCTGGCTCTTACCTGACTGTGGCCACTCTCCCAAGTCCAGACACCCTCCAGCCTGGCTTCCGGTGACCTTGAACCCTTCAGGACCTTGCCCCTAGTTGGCTGCTTTTATTTCCTTTTGCAATTGACTTGGAGGATCCTCTGTTCGGTTCATCAGGCTGCAGATGTTTTTTATTTTGTTCAAATGCTGTTTTTCTACAAAGCGTTCTAGAATGTTTTAACTTAGGCCTCAACATTTAACATCTAGACGTTTCCCATGAACCTGTGGATTTCCTGTGTCTCTCATGACATCAGAAGATCTGGCCATACCGGGCTGGACAGGTAGAAGGGCAGGCTCAGCCTCTGCCCCAGCCTCTGCCCCTCCGCAGCCCTGCTTGTGGCATCGTCTTCCACACCTAGTGGCGTTTGAGTTTGCAGCTCCTGACCCAAAGCCAGCTCCCTTCCCGGCAGCTACGCAGACAGGATCTGAGTGAGGAGCTGGCCACCCACTGTCCAGGGCAGACCAATCAAGTTGGGACCAGCAAGGCTGGATGGCCACCGGCCGCATTCATGGACCATCCTCCATCCTGGGATTGGAGGTGGAGCTGCCCACATCTGTCCCTGGGGGTGTGCCCCGAGCTCCGACTGAAAACGCCCCTTCTCCCTGCAGACACGAAGTCAGTGCCGGAAGGGGGCAGCAGCTGCAGCAGCCACTCCATCAAGAAAGAGGACGACTCATCCCAGTCTTCCTGTGTGGTAGACACCACCACCCGAGGGTGCACCGAGGAGCCCACCAGTTGGCGAGGTCTGCGCCCCGTGGAATGTGTGGGAAGAGGGCAGGGCCGTGGGTCTGCAGCCACTGTCCCCACCTGTCTGTCAGAGAACAGCCCCTCAAGGGCCCTCAGCTGGCAGAGGGTGGTTTGATGCCCCTCGCACCTGCTGTGCCCCCTGTGGCTCAGTTACGAAGGGTCTGCGCCTGCGCTGTCAGGGGCCTCTGGCCTCAGGTGGCTGCTTAAGTCTAACAGTTACGGTGTAATCAGAATAGGAATCTGGCTGCCCAGCTGTACCAGCCACATAGCAGGTGTCCCAAGGCCTCGTGTGGCCCGCAGCTGCTCAGGAGGACAGCGGGTACAGAACACTGTCACCGGTCCATAAACTTCCCCAGGGGGATGTTGGCCTGGGCACGCTGGCGGCCAGTGCGGAGGCTGCAGGCCGTGCTGGGCAGCATTTTGCCTGGGTTCAAATCCAGGCTTCTCAGCTTGCGAGCTCAGGGTGGGCTGTGAGACTGAATCGGGGTTCTGGGTAAAGCCCAGTGATCAGGTCCTGACACTCCCCCGGGGCATGTGGAAGCCTTGTGTATTGAGCAAGGATTTTCCTGAAACAATCATTTTGGGGTGACCGGAAATGGGGGCTGCCCCCAGATCAGGTGGAGTCTGGGACATGACCCAGCAGCATCAACTTGGGGTGGGGGAGCCGAGTCAGCAGCTTATTACCTTGAGGCCTGGGCAGGGGCCTTCTCCTGTCTTGACTGTAAAGCTGGTGTCCCCATGGCAAGGTACAGGTGTTACTGCCCTAGCCAGGTACCTGCCTGGTGGTGCAGGGTCAGGAAGGGAGGCACCTTCAAGGAGTCAGGACTTGGGAATTCCCCCGCAATCCAGTGGTTAGGACTCTGCGCTCTCACTACCAAGGGCCAGTTCCTGGTCGGGGAAGATCCCACAAGCTGCAGGGTGCAAGGAAAAAAAAAAAAGAGTGAAGACTTAGAATGACAGCAGGTTCCTGGGGTCTTTTCAGATGAAGGCTTCTTGGGGGCGGGGCCTTAGCCCAGGAGAGCCCACCCCCTTGGGGGCGGGGCCTCAAGCCCGCAGCACTCAGCTCACTGGTCTCGGTTTTTCTCTTGGAAGGTCGTTTTGGCCCCTCCGTGATCTGGGGCCTCCTGGCCGTGAGCTTGACCGCCAACGCCCTCTTCACCTCGGCCTACCTGTACCAGAGCCTGCGCTGACCCGTGGTCCGCAGCCTCCTGGCACCCGGAGAACCTCGGAGGGTGCACCCAGGTGCATGCACCTTCCACCACTGCCGGCCTTGGCCCTCTAGAGGGCCCGCCGCCTCTGCTCTCTTCTCCAGGGCCCTTGACCTCGCCTGCGGAGGAAGTCCTGTTCCCCGCCGCCTTCCCCCACCTAAAAGACTGCAAGGTTGGGCGTGTTCTCGGGGGTGCAGTCCTCCCTGCCCTCTTCCTTGGCTGGTATCAGTTGTGCGTTTGGTGCTGACACTCTGATCCCCAAGCCAGAGATCCCGGAGGGGCTGCGTGACTCTGGGGTCCCCTCCCTACCGTCCAGCCCTGCCTGGCAGGAATGCCACTACTACTGTGAGGGGAGCAGGAGCTGGGCTGCCCCTCGACCCCGCGTCCCCGGGCTGTGATCACCTCTTTGTACTGTACTCCCTGGCCCGGTCAGGTGGAAGGTAAAGCCCCCGTGGACACCCCCGTGAGGACCGGCGCCATCTGCCCTTGTCCTGCACCATGCCGTGGGCTAGGCCTGCCCTCTGGCTCTCCCGGGTGAGCAGTGAGTTTCCTGCCCGGGGCTCCTCAGAGTTCCTGGGTCTCTGGGGCCCAGCTGGACTAGTGTAAGCACCCCTGCAAGCTCCCTTCTCCCTGCGGCGCCCCCATTCTATTACCTCTGGTGACCTTCCCAGGCAGCAGCCCGGCCGCCCTGAGAACACTACCCAGGGCCACCCCGTCTCCAGGCCCCTCCCTCATGCACTGCCCTCAGGGGCTTTGCTGGGCCCCTCTGCCCGCAGGTCTCTGAGGACCCTGGACCCCTGCCCCCATCCTGCCGTGAATTCGGCTCCTCTAGGCGTCCTGCGGTCGCAGTGGGCTCAGTATGACTTCTGTCTCCAGGCCACTGTGGCTGGCCTGCTTCCTACCCCGAACCCCTTGGTCCTGCCACTGCCCTTCCAACTGATACTGCGGGTTTGTCCCCCACACAGCCCCCCGACCTTGGGCTGGAGTCCCATCCTGCCCTCGAAAATCAGGCACAGGGACCTTCACGGTGCTGTGAGGAATGAGAAGACTGCCTGCGGGAGTCAGGATCCCCACGCCGCTGTCCTAGGTTCTGGACGCAGGTGTGGGCGGCATGCATGCGTGCACACTCCTACGTGTGTGCGTGCACATTTGTGCCACTCGGTGAACTCTGAGTCTCCTTAGGGGGAGGGTCGTGAGGGCAGGGGACGGGTCTTCACTCTGTCATTCAGGGATAAAGTTTAATTTTATTTTTCTACACATTTTTGCCAGGTCAGGCGTTCTGCTCCTAAGCAGGATGCCCCCAATCCTCCCTGCCAGGGAGGTTTAGTTTTTTTAAGCTTCGGGTGCTTTTTTAGTAATCTTTTTTTTTTTTTTAAACCATGTGGGGAAGGAGATTGCTCTGACTTCCCCCATTCCTGAGAGCTACTGCTTCCTGCCCTGCCCCCCACCCCGGAACACGGGGAATTGGGGGGCCAGGGGCCACGCCAGGCCCCTGACTCCAACTGCCAGAGATGGTTCCAACTCGGAGGTGATGCCTCTTGGCCCCCATCTGTACAGTGGGCATGTGAGTCGAGTTTTTTAATTTTACTTTTTGCCTAACCAGGCCAAACTCCATTCCCGAATGCCCTTCTTCTTTGGCTCTGAGGAAGCTCCAACTGAGTGCCCAGCCCTCTTTCACCCTGGCCAGCCGGGCCCCTCCTGCCCAGGGCCTGTGGTCCCAGCGCCCCCCAGGGGTAGTGGAGAGGCTGGGCCAGGAGGGGGCTGACTTATGTTTTCTTTCAAATAAAAACACAACCTTATTTTTCTTTACAAAAGCAGAAAAGGAAACCAAAAAAGATACCAACCTTTGAATTACACCTCAGTCTGCCTTGTCTTCCTTTGCTTTGCTCACGCGCCAGACAGAGTTGTGTGTATGTGTTGGGGGAGGGTGGCTGGAGGCATATCCACTCTATACAGAGCCCAGGGTGAGCGGCCCAGGGCTCTTGGTGTTGAATGGTGGGTACCAATGGCTGTGTTCCCAGAAGGGCTGAGGGGTTTGAACAGGACATCAGCAGAGATATACTTTGCCGACAAAGGTCCATCTGGTCAAAGCTATGGTCTTTCCAGTAGTCATGTATGGACGTGAGAGTTGGACCATTAGAAAGGCTGAGCACCAAAGAATTGATGCTTTTGAACTGTGGTTGGAAAGAGAAGACTCTTGAGACTCCCTTGGACTGCAAGAAGATCAAACCACTCAATCCTAAAGGAAATCAACCCTGAACATTATTGGAAGGACTGAAGCTGAACTCCAATACTTTGGCAATCTGATGTGAAGAGCTGACTCTGGAAAAGACCCTGATGCTGGGAAAGATTGAGGGCAGATGTCTGGGGGAGGAGAAGGGGTAGACAGAGGATGAGATGGCTGGATGGTATCATCGACAATGGACGTGAGTTTGAGCAAACTCTGAGAGATGGTAAAGGACAGGGAAGTGTGGTGTGCTGCAGTCCATGGGGTTGCAAAGAGTTGGACACAACTGAGCAACTGAACAACAGTCAGCTACCTGGGTGGGCCTGGGCAGGAGGGTGAACTGGAGCAGAGATAGGAGGCCCTGGATAAGCAGCAAGAGCAGGGGTTCAGCCAGCTCTTCGCCCCTCCCAGCCAGCGGCCCCTGATCTGGCCCTGGATCACCCATGTGACTGAGACCTTGTTTTCTCCCCGAGCCCACTTGGACTGGCCCAGCCATCCTCCCAGCAAGTGGACTTGGCACCAGCCTCCCCAGGTGCACCAGTGGACCCCCAGCCCACTCGCCGGCCCCGTTGGGCCCTGACGTAGCACTGGGAGATGCCCCAGTCAGCTGGGAGCCTGGGTGGGAACCCCAGGGGCTGGCCTCCTGAGTGTCCCAGCACAGGTTCTGAGCCCAGGCTGCCCAGTGACCAGAGTCTACATTTCTGTGGGCTTCAGTTTGACTGGAGCAGGCCCACCATCCAGGGCTGATCTGGAGATGACTGAAGCACCACACTATGGCAAAGGACTCATTCAGGTCTAGCACCTGTAGGGAGGGTGGTCGGTGTGTCCTTATCTCCCTGAGGATGCAGGGCAGGCTGTCTAACTGGCCCTGAGGGCAGATGGGAAGGGATGGGCCCGAGCTGCTCGCTCTGATCATGCACAGATCACAGCCGACCGTGTGGCAGCAGGGCCAAGCTGCTCCAAGTGTGTGTGCAACGTCACTTCAGTTGTGCCTGACTGCGACCCTAAGGATGGTAGCCCTCCAGGCTCCTCTGTCCATAGGATTCTCCAGGCAAGAACACTGCAGTGCGTTGCCATGCCTTCCTCCACAGGATCTCCTGCACTGGCAGGCGGGTTCTTTACCACTAGCGCCATCTGGGAAGCCCTGAAGATGGAGCCACAAACACATCTGAGTTCACTGATCTCAGAGGTCTTGTGATGTCCTCTGAGGCTGTGACTTCAGGAGGCCAAAGTGCCCAGTTCTTACCAGCCCTCTCCTCCAGGGAGCCTGTGAGTGCATGCCCAGGAAGAACCCCAGGCTCCCTCAAAAGTCACACCCTCCCCCCTGCTCAGAGCTCCCACCCAGCCTTGCACTGGGACAAGGAGACCCAGCTGAGAGGGCTGTGGGGAGACACCACCTTGGTTTCTGAAAAGGATTTAGATGTGTCTGTTACCACCCCACTAATGTCATCTTCTGTTGTCTCCTTATGAAAGGGAAATAAGTTTATTGTAGAAAATCTACAAATACAAGTGAGCAAAAAAGAAAATGACCCATAATCTCACAATTAAAATATTGGTGTCTACTCTTTTTTTTTCTAGATACTGTCTTCATATTTTCTTTTATGAAAATGGCATCTTTCTGCCTGCCACATTCTGTTACTTTCTCACTCTGCACTATCACGGGCCTATTCCATATCAAGTGTGCTTGCTCATCCCTCTTACAGCATGCCTTCCCGGAGAGCACAAGCAGGCAATCTGATATTCCCTTACTCCTAAGCATCTAGGTTCCTGCTTTTTATCATCGGGACAGGGTTAAGCATCTTGTGGGAACCTGCGTCTTCTGTACCTAAAGACTGTTCTTAGGATAGGTTTGGGGGGTTTTGTTCTATCACAGGTTTATCAGGAACCCAAAGCATGTTCTATGCATTGCCTGGTTGCATTCTAGAAAGGAGAAGAAGGTGATCTAGGGTTTGGTTTTTTCTCTTGGGAGTTTTTTTCCCTTCAAAAATTCTTGATCCGACTTTAGCTTTGGATACCTGCACCTGATTCCCAGACAGCTTATGTAGGGGGATAGAAAGATGGTCAGAGGATCCAAGTTCCCTGGTCATGTTGGTAAAGAGATGGTCCCCACCCCAATTTGGCCCCCAGGGAGGGACTTGGGGGTGGGTGGAGGGAAAAAGGAGGTGAGCAGGTGCTCAGCACGAAGTCCAGCAGAGAAGCTCAGTTTTCATAGTCTGGGCTGCACATAAGGTTGTATGTCAGAAAAAAGGTGTGCTGAGTAGGAAGAAAAATCACCAACAGCGTACCAGCGCCCTTGCCTACTAGCTGGTGACATTGGATCACTCCATGCAACATAAGTGGAAGGACCTAGTGGACCTCCTATACCTCCTGAGGGGCAATCAGAGACAGAAGCCCCCTGTTAGAGGATGTTTGGGGGGTCTGGAGTGGCTCCACTGCTGCAAAATGCTCTTTTTTTTTTGGCGGGGGAGGGGGGCTGCACTGGTCTTCGTTGCTGTGAGCGGGGACTAGTCTCTAGTTTCAATGTGGGGGCTTCTCATTGTGGTGGTTTCTCTTGCAGAACACAGGCTTTAGAGCACAGGCTCAGTAGTTGGGGCTTGAGGGCTTAGTTGCCTGGAGCCATGGGGAATCTTCCAGGGATCGAACCCATGTCCCCTGCATTGGCAGTCGGATTCTTAACCACTGGACCACCAGGGAAGTCCTGCAAAAATGCTTTTTGTGGGAGCAGCTCTGAGGGCATTTTGTTATAGAGGGTAAAAGTAGGGGAAGATGCTCTCAGCCCCCAAAGCATCTGGCAGGTGACAGCGAGTGGGCTAGATCACGGTGAAAGAGGGGCGAGAAACAGGATTCCTGTGCGTCTTCATCCATTACTAGATTTTCACAGTAAGCGTTGTGGTGTCCCTAGAGTGCGCCAGGCTGGGCCAGGCACTGGGGCTACTTTGTTGGGCAGAACAGAGATGTCCCTGCTCCCCGGGGGCTACATAGAGCAGGAGGGCGGGCTTAGGTAAGCACCCAGTGAGTACACAGTGACACACCTGAAAGGGCTTCAAAGTCATGGGTCACAGTCCCTTGAGGCTGGAGACAAAACTTTAAGGCAAGATGAGACGGGTCACTGTAAGTAGGAGTAAGTGCTTATGCAAAGGACCCAGGGTGGCCTAAGGAATTGGAAGGTTACTGTGACAAAAACCCTGGGCTGGAGGGTGTGAGCAGCTCCAGCTGAGTCCAGGAGAGCAGAAGCCACCCACAAACCCACAAAGGGCACATTAGGGATTTTAGACTTCATCCTAAGAGCAAAGGGAAAGCCAGTGTTGAGTGCAAGCAAGGAAGGGACAGGAGCAAATGAACATTTTTAAAAGATGACTTATTGGGACTTCCCTGATGGTCCAGTGGTTAAGAATCTGCCTGCCAAAGCAGCGGACATGGGTTCAACCCCATGGTCGGTGAAGACGCCACATGCCACGGGGCAGTTTAGCCTGTGAGCCACAACTCCTGAAGCCCTGGCTCCCTAGAAACCGTGCTCTGCAAGAGAGAAGCTACCACCATGAAAAGCCCTCGCGCCTCAACTACAGAGTAGCCTCCTGCTCTTCACAACTAGAGGGGGAAAAAGCCGAAGCAGCAACAAAGACCCAACACAACCAAACATCAATAAGCAAATAAAATTATAAAAAATAAAAATTGTTCAACTTTTGGAGACCCAAGTAAGATCTGAGCCCAAAATTTATGAGCGTAACAGCATTTCTTGTTTTGTCTTTTCCTTGACTTAACTGAATTATTCGCTACACGGCTTTGAATAACATCACCAACTCAATGGACATGAACGTGGGCAAACTCCTGAAGACAGTGAGGGACAGGGAGGCCCGGCTTGCTGCAGTCTATCGGGTCTCAGAGAGTCGGACACAACTTAATGACTGAACAGCAGGAGCAACAAGCTTGAATTGAATGTGGCAACTCATAATATGTATATAGGGGCTTCCTGACGGCTTGCGGCGCCTAAGCCAGAGTCAGCAGCCTGTGCGTCAGGGCGCGCTGCTGCGGCCACTTGGTGCCTTCTGTAGGAAGAATTTCTTTAAGCAACTTGAGCTCTTCCATTCTAACACCAGTGGACCTTTCCAAGTTCACCCATCTAAATCACACGTGTCAGCATAAATCCACGTGGCATAGCCCTTGCTTGCCCACAAAGTTGCCAGAACATTCCCTGAGAATTGCCAGATGCCACCAGGGGATATATGATTGCCTCCTTTCAACTTGCTTAGACATGCTGCTGGAAGAATAAGGGGGTTAAGGGAAAGCTCGTGGTTTTCTGGGGTTGACTTGATGACTAGATCTAGTCCCGGGCAGCCATCCATCACCAGTTAGGGTCTTTTATGACCTTGAGGCCTGCCTGAAGCTGCTGAAAAGTTTGCTGAGCTGGGATTGTGTCTGGAGATTCGATTTCCTGTTTGCAGAGACATCAACAGCTTATCATGAACTTGCAGCTTCCAAATTCACTGCAGTGGAGCCCAAGGAACATGGATCTCTAGTTTGACCTTAAAGATAGCAAAGTGGGCAGGAGAGTTGGATTCAATATTTCATTTTCATTTGGCCCCTTCACTCCAATCTGCCAAATTACCAACTGCATTAGCTGATGACTTTATAGAAGGGCTGGTATAAATGGCCCCAAGTGACCCCTGGCACAGCCAAGCAGTATAGGAAGAGGCCACATCAGCAGGTCTCTTTTTCTGCTTCTGTGCTGAGCAAGCAGTAACCAGCCTGAAGTTGCTTCTCAACACATTTTGTTGACCTTGTATATTTCCCCCACAAAATCACTAGAACGCATGGAATTGCTATGGATTTCCAAAATATTAATCTATTTAAAAATAAAATATATAGAGTTTTTTCTAGTAGTAACATCAGTTTATTCATTGTGAAGATTGTACCAGATGCTAGCAATAGTGGACGCTAGATGTAGGATAAACAGGAATTCTCTGCGCCTTCTTTTCTGCAAATCTAAAATTGTTTCAAAGTAAAGTGTTTATTTTTAAAAATTTATTTCCAGGACTTGGGGGATCCTTGGTCATTACAATAACACTGCTTAATGGGACGGTTGCTTTAATTATTTTTCTTATGCATTTTCCTCCTAATAAATATCCCTAATCTTCTACTTGATCCCTAGCTCATTATTAGAAACACATCAGGGACTTCCCTGGTGGCTTGTGGATAAAAGTCCGCCTGCCAATGCAGGTGACATGAGTTCAGTCCCTGGTCTGCAAAAGTTCCACATGCCGAAGCAACTAAGCCCAAGCGCCGCAATTCCTGAGCCCAGATGCTGCAATTACTGAAGTCTGTGAGCCTAGAGCCTTCAGCAACAAAAGAAGCCATCACAGTGAGAAGCCCACCCACCAGAACAAAGACTCAGCCCAGCAAAAAACCAATCGATACATTAATTAAATAAAGAAATAAACCATAAAGAAACACACCAGCTAAATTTTTGTAGTGTCTTTATAAAGGTCTTAACATTGTACCTGATGGCAACTTAAAAGCTTTCAACTTGCAACTAACTCAGACTTAGTCCAGACTAGACCAGAACCTCTTGTTGGAAACAACAGGAGAGACCACAGGACACATTTTACAGATGAGGAAACTGAGGCACTGCCTCACCCCATGATAATACGCAACATCAGCAGGAATCGCAGCATGCTCTGGATTCCAGATCTTGAACTTGCCGACTTTTAAAATCAGTGGTTTTCAAACTTTTGTGTGCACAGTTCAGTTCAGTTCAGTTGCTCAGTCATGTCCAACTTTTTGCGACCCCATGAATGGCAGCATGCCAGGCCTCCCTATCCATCACCAACTTCCAGAAATCACTCAGACTCACGGCCATCGAGTCCGTGATGCCATCCAGCCATCTCATC
>SJYX01000405.1:586040-598835 GCA_006410675.1 Oreotragus oreotragus | reverse complement strand
ATATATATATATATATATATATATATTTTTTTTTTTTTTTTAATTTTCTTGCTTTCTCTGTAATCCAGTGAATGTTGGGAATTTGACTTGGGGATGGTCAAGTTCAAACAAAAGCAGCAGCTCGTTCTCCTTCTTCAGGGCAGGGGTTAAGGTGATGGGATGTGGAGCCTTGGGAAAAAAAAAATTAAAGTCACTCCCTGGGGAGAAAGAGAGGTTGCTTTTCATCCAAGTCAGCCACCTCAGAGTACAGGTAACTGAAGCAGACAGGGTTCCCCATAAAACTGCTCAAGAGGTTCAGGCACTTCCTGGAAATATTATCAGGAAAGTATGGTTGGGGGAGTGGATTGCACTCGTTCTCAGTGCTCGACAGCAGGATGGGCCAGAGGAAAAGGTGGTCTCTTTACATTTAACAGGTGTTGAAGGTGAACGCCCACCAGGGTGGGGTTGGGGTGGTGGGGTGGAGCAGGCTGGGGGCCTCTGGGCGAGGCTGAGGGTTGCTTTGGGCTTCATATTTAAATTCTGAATATTCTGGATTATGGATTTCCTTTTGCCCTTTAGCCTTTAGTTCCTGCACATGTGGCTAGGCAGAGCTTGGCACCAATTTGTTCTTTAAAGAAAATTAGAGCCTTAATTTTTTTGGCAACATGCCTCTGCCTATGTTCTTAAACGACATAAAAGCTCCCTCTTGTGGTGTCTTGTCAAATCACATATATTTAATTTAGCGTTGAAAATATTTTGTCAGAAACTTTTTGATTTCACATCAGAAGTTGAAATTCAAGGTTCAGATAGTTCCCTCAATTGTTAATACCACAGAAGCCATGTAATAGGTAAATCTAGCTATCTTGTAAAGCTGTGTTATCACAGGTGCAGTTTAATAAATTGATGTTACTTAACATGAATGGTCTCAGGGACCTATAGTGCGTCTCTGAGTGAAATGCTGATGTTTCCCAGTAGGCTGAAATGTATCCTCTAGTAGGTTTTTGTGTGTTTGTTTTAAGGAAAGGTTAATTCCATGAGATTTTAAATATGTTAAATATTTGTATTTTGTCTATGTTTGGATAACAGGTTGGCTGAGCATAAATTTTCTGAGTCACAGTATCTTTCACTAATTTTCTATGTCATTCCTTTACTGCCTTTATGGGATTAATTTTTGTTTAAAGTAGTCTGAGTCTAGCTTTTTTTTTTTTTTTTTTTTAATTTCCCTCTGCCTAAGTGACTATCTTTTTTCCTGACTGTTCAAAGAAGTCTTTCTTCATCATTAAAATCTAGTAGCTTTATAAGGGAATGTCTTGTTGAAAGTTCTACATCAAAATCACCAGGGCTGTTCAATGCCTTTTAAAATTATAGATTAGTCTTTATTTATTTCAGGAAAGCTTCCTACTTGAATATATGTATTTTTTCTATTCTTATTGATTCTGCGTATATTTGATTTTCTCTGTCTGGATATCATTTCTATAATTTTCTCTCTAATCTTTTAAGTCTTGGTTTTTGTTCATTTAATTTTTTTTTTTTAATTTCCCAAGTGTTTTCTGTCTGTCCTTGTAATTCTCAGAATCTCTGTTCTCTCTCTTGCCCATTGCAGTGTGACTTATTTCTGTGGTAGTTTTCATGTGTATTTCATGTATTTCAGTTGTATTTCATGTGTTTCCAGAGCTTTCAGCTTACTTTTTCTCTTTTTAAAATCCCTTATCTCACCACATTTATGAGCTTATTAAGTCCCTGTTTTTAGCTTTTGATCTTAAGAACCAATTGTTTTCATCACTTTGAAGGCTAGCAATAAAACTAAGCAAAAAAACTAAGATCATGGCATCTGGTCCCATCACTTCATGGGAAATAGATGGGGAAACAGTGGAAACAGTGTCAGACTTTATTTTTGGGGGCTCCAAAATCACTGCGGATGGTGATTTCAGCCATGAAATTAAAAGATGCTTACTCCTTGGAAGCAAAGTTATGACAACCTAGATAGCATATTGAAAAGCAGAGACATTACTTTGCACAAAGGTCCATCTAGTCAAGTCTATGGTTTTTCCAGTGGTCATGTATGGATGTGAGAGTTGGACTGTGAAGAAAGCTGAGTGCTGAAGAATTGATGCTTTTGAACTGTGGTGTTGGAGAAGACTCTTGAGAGTCCCCTGGATGCAAGGAGATCTAACCAGTCCATTCAGAAGGAGATCAGCCCTGGGATTTCTTTGGAAGGAATGATGCTGAAGCTGAAACTCCAGTACTTTGGCCACCTCATGCGAAGAGTTGACTCATTGGAAAAGACTCCGATGATGGGAGGGATTGGGGGCAGGAGGAGAAGGGGACAACAGAGGATGAGATGACTGGATGGCATCACCGACTTGATGGACATGAGTTTGGGTGAACTCCGGGAGTTGGTGATGGACAGGGAGGCCTGGCGTGCTGCGATTCATGGGGTCGCAAAGAGTCGACATGACTGAGCGACTGAACTGAACCGAACTGAATGTGCTTCTTTATAGAGTCATGCTGTATTTTTTATACATGTCATTGGATTTTGTTGCTAATATTTTGTTTATGACTTTTTTGTATTGATATTCACATATAAGATTGGTCTGTAGTTTTCTTTGGTATTGTTAATCTTTTTCACATTATCAATTTGTAGTCAAAAATATTTTGGTAATTTTTAATCCTGTTTTTATGTATTGGAGTAGTTTAAGTAGTATTAGACTTATTATTAATATATAAAGTTCTGATAAAATTCATCTCTGAAACTAACTGGGTTAGGAATTAGCCATTTTAGGTGTTCAAATTAATTTGCTAAAATTTTTATCTAAGTAGTCTCTTATGAATTTTAAAAGATTTCTTCTCTTTATAGTTTATTTCCTTCTTTTCATGTATTATTTGTATGTATTGGAGTAGTTTAAGTAGTATTAGACTTATTATTAATATATAAAGTTCTGATAAAATTCATCTCTGAAACTAACTGGGTTAGGAATTAGCCATTTTAGGTGTTCAAATTAATTTGCTAAAATTTTTATCTAAGTAGTCTCTTATGAATTTTAAAAGATTTCTTCTCTTTATAGTTTATTTCCTTCTTTTCATGTATTATTTGTATATATGTTATTTCTCCTTTTTCATTATGTTAGTAAATATATTTTGCTGGTTATTTCAGATTTTTTTGAGTGTGACTTTTCTTATTTTATATATATATATTTTATATTTTATTAATCAGATGTCTATTCATTTGTTAATTCTTTATTGCTTTTTATTAGAGATGCTTCTTAATTGCTTGCTTTTTTTAGTATTTCTTTTTCCTGGATATTCTTTTGCATGTTACTTTCTCCATTGATATTCTACAATAAACTCATATAGTGCCAGCAGTGTTAGTGCTAGGGGCAATTCACGGACATTAATATGTGATTTATTTTAACATGTCTCTTATTTTGACTTCTTTCTTTGGGGAGTGTCTTTTTTGTTTGAATGAGATGCTTTTGCTATGGTACTAATTAGTTATAGCGTATAAATTTGGATGTGGATGTAGATTTACAGAAATATTGTGAAGATAGTATAGTTTGTGTTTATACCACAACCATTTTTTCCTGTTAATAAAATCTTGCTTTGTATGCTACATTTCTTATGATTAATGAACTAATATTGATACATCATTTATTAACGTTTCTACTTGTTAACTGAAGTCCAAACTTTATGTATATTTAGTCCCTTGGCCTGCAAGGAGATCCAACCAGTCCATCCTAAAGGAGATCAGTCCTGGGTGTTCATTGGTAGGACTGATGTTGAAACTCCAGTACTTTGGCCACCTGATGTGAGGAGCTGACTCATTTGAAAAGACCCTGATGCTGGGAAAGATTGAGGGCAGGAGGAGAAGGGGATGACAGAAGATGAGATGGTTGGATGGCATCACCGACTCAATGGATATGGGTTTGGGTGGACTCTGGGAGTTGATGATGGACAAGGAGGCCTGGTGTGCTATGGTTCATGGGGTTGCAAAGAGTCGGACACAACTGAGCGACTGAATTGAACTGAACTGAACTTAGTTCTACCTAGCTTTTTCTGTTCTGTGGTCTGATCCAGTATGCCTTATTACATTTAGTTGTCATTATCCCTCTGGCTCCTCTTGGGTTTGATAATTTGCCAGATTTTTCTTTTTCTGTCTTTTCTTTTGATAACCTTAGCAGTTTTGAGGCAGATATTTTGTAAACTGTCCCTCAACTAGGATTTGTCTGATATTTTTCCTGCGATTAGACTAGGCTTATGGGATTTTCAGGGGGAGGACCACGCAGCAAAATGCCATTTTCATCACATCATATCAAAGATATGATATAAGCATCACTTATCACTCTTAATGATAACCTTGATTACCTGGCTCAGGTAGTATTTTTCAGGTTAATTTGCTGTGAAGTTGCTCTTTTCCTACTTTCTATAGTCTACAATTTGGAAGAAAGTCACTAAATGTACCCCACACTTCAGAAATGTAGTGTAATGTGCCATCTCTTTGAGGATGGAGTAACGGCATAAATTACTTGGAAGTATTCTGGATTAGGATTTGTCTCTCCTCCCACTTTTATTTATTTATTTATTTAAGTAAAATAAAAATTTAAAAATCTACTTCTTTTCAGTGTGGATACATGGATATATATATATATATCTTATACTTTTGGTTATAATCCAGTGCTACTTTATTTTGTTGTTCAAGTTATCCTAGCTTTGTCTACCTGAGTTTTTCCATTTGGCCTCTGTGAACCTTTGAGTTACCTCCATTATTGTAGATGCTTTTGTTTGTTTTGAGAACTTCCTTATGTCCTGGCACTCTGAGATGCTTCAGGCTCATCCTGTATATTTCCTGCTCCAGTTCTAGGATTAACTGTTTCTCTCATGGTTTCTTTATTACAGGATGGGAAATAACTTTATCATTGAGAGTACAGAGATTATATATAGATCCTTTTGCCTTTAGTCTTGAAGACTCCATTCATTTCCAAAGTTACTCAGGACCCATCCTCTTTAGTGAGAATGTTTATGCATTTGTATTAGTTAGATCCTGTTGTCACATTCTGTATTTCCTCCTGAAACCTTTTGGCCTTTTAAATGATTTTTAAAAATTTGTATATTTTAAAGTTTACTCTTTGTACTATGATGTTCAAATGCATAGTGCCATGTATCTGCAATCAAGCCATCATATACAATAGTTTCACTACCCTAAAAAAATCCTGTGGTGCTGCATATATTCGACCCTCCCTCCCCGCTTTCCTTGGCAATTATTGTCATGCTTTTGCTTTTCCAGATTGTCATATGTTTAAAATTGTAACGTGTATATCCTTTGTGGACTGGATTCTTGCACTTAGAAATACTCATTTAAGGTTCTTTGCCTTNATGGCATCACCGACTCAATGGACATGAGTTTGGGTAAACTCCGGGAGTTGGTGGTGGACAGGGAGGCCTGTCATGCTGGGGTTCATGGGGTCACAAAGAGTTGGACATGACTGAGCAACTGAATTGAACTAGGACTGCCAGGAGATCCAACCAGTCCATCCTAAAGGAGATCAGTCCTGGGTGTTCATTGGTAGGACTGATGTTGAAACTCCAGTACTTTGGCCACCTGATGTGAGGAGCTGACTCATTTGAAAAGACCCTGATGCTGGGAAAGATTGAGGGCAGGAGGAGAAGGGGATGACAGAAGATGAGATGGTTGGATGGCATCACCGACTCAATGGATATGGGTTTGGGTGGACTCTGGGAGTTGATGATGGACAAGGAGGCCTGGTGTGCTATGGTTCATGGGGTTGCAAAGAGTCGGACACAACTGAGCGACTGAATTGAACTGAACTGAACTTAGTTCTACCTAGCTTTTTCTGTTCTATGGTCTGATCCAGTATGCCTTATTACATTTAGTTGTCATTATCCCTCTGGCTCCTCTTGGGTTTGATAATTTGCCAGATTTTTCTTTTTCTGTCTTTTCTTTTGATAACCTTAGCAGTTTTGAGGCAGATATTTTGTAAACTGTCCCTCAACTAGGATTTGTCTGATATTTTTCCTGCGATTAGACTAGGCTTATGGGATTTTCAGGGGGAGGACCACGCAGCAAAATGCCATTTTCATCACATCATATCAAAGATATGATATAAGCATCACTTATCACTCTTAATGATAACCTTGATTACCTGGCTCAGGTAGTATTTTTCAGGTTAATTTGCTGTGAAGTTGCTCTTTTCCTACTTTCTATAGTCTACAATTTGGAAGAAAGTCACTAAATGTACCCCACACTTCAGAAATGTAGTGTAATGTGCCATCTCTTTGAGGATGGAGTAACGGCATAAATTACTTGGAAGTATTCTGGATTAGGATTTGTCTCTCCTCCCACTTTTATTTATTTATTTATTTAAGTAAAATAAAAATTTAAAAATCTACTTCTTTTCAGTGTGGATACATGGGGATATATATATATATCTTATACTTTTGGTTATAATCCAATGCTACTTTATTTTGTTGTTCAAGTTATCCTAGCTTTGTCTACCTGAGTTTTTCCATTTGGCCTCTGTGAACCTTTGAGTTACCTCCATTATTGTAGATGCTTTTGTTTGTTTTGAGAACTTCCTTATGTCCTGGCACTCTGAGATGCTTCAGGCTCATCCTGTATATTTCCTGCTCCAGTTCTAGGATTAACTGTTTCTCTCATGGTTTCTTTATTACAGGATGGGAAATAACTTTATCATTGAGAGTACAGAGATTATATATAGATCCTTTTGCCTTTAGTCTTGAAGACTCCATTCATTTCCAAAGTTACTCAGGACCCATCCTCTTTAGTGAGAATGTTTATGCATTTGTATTAGTTAGATCCTGTTGTCACATTCTGTATTTCCTCCTGAAACCTTTTGGCCTTTTAAATGATTTTTAAAAATTTGTATATTTTAAAGTTTACTCTTTGTACTATGATGTTCAAATGCATAGTGCCATGTATCTGCAATCAAGCCATCATATACAATAGTTTCACTACCCTAAAAAAATCCTGTGGTGCTGCATATATTCGACCCTCCCTCCCCGCTTCCCTTGGCAATTATTGTCATGCTTTTGCTTTTCCAGATTGTCATATGTTGAAAATTGTAACGTGTATATCCTTTGTGGACTGGATTCTTGCACTTAGAAATACTCATTTAAGGTTCTTTGCCTTTCTGTGGCTTGACATGTCACTATCAATTTTTATCAATTTTAGGAAAAGTAGTAGAAGGAAATATTCAGAAGTAATGCGGAAAGCAATCCAGTATATTGGATACAGTAGTTTCATAAATAACTCTTAGGCCTTGTTTATTTGGGAAAAATGATAAAATAATATCTGTTACAGAGCCATAAATGTAGTAATGTAAAACGGGTTGTAGCTGGGCTGAACTTCTAATACCCGCAAACCTTGGACAGATGAAGTACTTAGAAGAGATCTGGGGAGACGGGCTGCAAAGATCAGTGACAAGACTGACTGTCAAGAAATAAACCCACGCATAAGAAATTTAATGAGATCTACTCTTTGATTAATTCACAGAATGCTGTACCCTTGTATTTTCCCACTAAAATATATTACATGTATGAATTAAAAGTTAAAGTAGTAAAAATGATAGGATAAAACCTAGCATAAATGAATTTATATGTAATCATGGAGAAAGGAAGACTTTTATAAATTATATATCAAAATTAGAAGCTCTGAAGTGAATTTGAAAAGTTAGTTCACTGAAAAACATGCAGGTGGCCAATAGGCATATGGAAAAATGCTTACTTTATTTGCTGATTTTTTCAAATGGAATTTAAAAATTGTGTGCGTCCATATATATTTTATTTAACCAGTGAAGTTGGTAGTGATTCAAGTTTTTTTTTTTAATGTAAAGTGTTCCTTCATTGCTAATGGGATTGCATATTTTTATAACATATTTTTTGCATATTTTGATAAGGGAGTTTGGCAAATCAAATATAAAGATTTACACATGCTGACCTAGAAATTCTGCTTTTGTAACTTGTCCTATAGATAGGCTTGCACAGATATGCCAAAATAAATTTAAAAAATAATCATCATGGCATTATTTTGACCTAAATGTATGCATAATATGATAACTTTAATAATTTATGTTATATTGTTGTTGTCTAGTCACTAAATCATGTCCAACTCTTTTGCACTCCTATGGACCAGCCTGCCAGACTACGCTGTCCATGGGATTTCCCAAGCAAGAATACTGGAATGTGTTGCTATTTCCTTTTCCAGGGGATCTTCTCAACCCAGGGATCTAACCCATGTCTTCTGCTTTGCAGGTGGTGGATTCTTTGCCTGTGAAGCTGTATATGTTATATTATTAGTTATTAAATAGTAGTTGTGGACTTGGTAAATAAATCACAAGACATGTATTCTGTGGAATATTATAACACTGCCAACAAAGAAGTTTATAGCTTTAAGTTTTAATATCAATATCTAGGATGTCTAGGACATAAGGAGTGGAAACTGGAAGTTGTTGAATATAAGAATAGTATGTTTAATATGATCATGTATAAAAATACACGTGTACACCCGTGGCGGATTCATGTTGATGTATGGCAAAACCAATACAATATTGTAATTAGCTTCCAATTAAAATAAATAAATTTATATTAAAAAAATAAATGGTAAGGCATGTGAATGTCTGAGAAAATGTCTGAAAAATGATCAAAGAAACTGTTGACAGGGGTTATTGCCTCCATCTAAGTGACATGGGAGAACATAAGGTGGAGGAAAGTGGAGGTACGGGAGAGTTTATTTTCTTTTTTTTTTTTTTGTATTGTTAACATTTTCTCCATTGCCTTTTAAAAAAAAGAAATTTGATTGCAGGATAATTGCTTTACACTATTGTGTTAGTATCTGCTGTACAGCAACGTCAACCGTGGGTACACATATGTCCCCCGCCTTTTGAACCTCCTTCCCTCCTCCTACCCATCGCAACCCTCTAGGTTGTCACAGACCATCAGGTTTTAGCTCCCTGCATCACAGCAAATTCCCACTGGTTATCTGTCTTATGCATGGTGATGTATATGTTTCAGTGTCACTCTCTCAATTCATCCCTCCCTCTCCTTCCCCCACTGTGTCCACATGTCTGTTCTCTATGTCTGGGTCTCCATTGCTGCCCTGCAAATAGACCCATCAGTACCATCTTTTAGATCCCATATATATACACTGATATATGATATTTGTTTTCTCTCTCTGACTTACTTCACTCTGTATAATAGGCTTTAGGTTCATGCACCTCATTGGGACTGACTCAAATGGGTTCTTTTTGATGGCTGAGTAATATTCCATTATATGCATGTATCACATCTTCTTTATCCATTCATCTGTAGATGGATATCTGGGTTGCTTCCATGTCCTAGCTATTGTAAATAGTGCGACAACTATCACTGGGATACATGCATCTCTTTCAGTTATGGTTTTCTCAGAGTGTATGCCCAGTAGTGGGACTGTTGGGTCGTATGGTCATTCTGTTCCTGGATTTTTAAGGAATATCCATACTATGCTCCATAGAGGCTAAATCAGTTTACATTCCTACCAACAATGTAAGAGGGTTCTCTTCTCCATACCCTCTCCAGCATTTATTGTTTGTAGATTTTTTTTGATGATGACTGTTCTGACTCTAGGAGGAGATACCTCACTGTAGTTTTAATTTGCATTTCTCTAATAATGAGAGATGTTGAGCATCTTGTCATGTTTATCAGCTATCTGTATGTCTTCTTTGGAGAAATGTCTGTTTAGATCTTCTGCCAGTTTTTTGATTGGATTGTTTGTTTTTCTGGTATTGAGCTGTATGAGGTGCTTGTATGTTTTGGAGATTAATGTTTTGTCAGTTGTTTCCTTTGCTGTTATTTTCCCCCATTCTGAATGTTGTCTTTTCACCTGGTTTATAGTTTTCTGTGCTGTGCAAAAGCTTTTAAGTTTAATTACGTCCCACTTGTTTATTTTTGTTTTTATTTTCATTATTCTAGGAGGTGGGTTATGGAGAATCTTGCTGTGATTTATGTCAAGGAGTACGTTGCCTATGTTATCCTATAGGAGCTTTATAGTTTCTGGCTTTACACTTAAGTCTTTAATCCACTTTGGTTTATTTTTGTGTATGATAGTAGGAGGTATTCTAGTTTCATCCTTTTACATATAGCTGTCTAGTTTTCCCAGTACCACTTATTGAAGAGGCTGTCTTTTCTCCATTGTATAATTTTGCCTCCTTTGTCAAGTAAGGTGCACATAGGTCTGTGGGTTTACTTCTGAGCTTTCTATCTTGTTCCATTGGTCTGCATTTCTGTTTTTGTGCCAGTACCATAGTGTCTTGATGACTATAGTTTTGTAGTTTAGTCTGAAGTCAAGAATGTTGATTCTTCCAGTTCCATTTTCCTTTGTCAAGATTACTTTGGCTATTTGATGTCTTTGTGTTTCCATGAAAATTATTAAATTTTTTGCTGTAGTTCTGTGAAAAATACTATTGGTAGTTTGATAGGAATTGCATTGAATCAGTCAGTTGCTTTGGGTGGTGTAGTGATTTTCACAAAAATGATTCTTCCAATCCAAGAACATGGTATATGTGTCCATCCGTTTGTATATCTTTGATTTCTTTCATCAGTGTCTTGTACTTTGCTGCATACAAATCTTTTGTCTCTTTAGGTAGGTTTATTCCTAGGTATTTAATGGGACTGTTTCCTTAACTGTGCTTTGATTTTTCATTGTTACTGTGTAGGAATGCAAGCGATTTCTGTGTATTAATTTTATACCTGCAACTTTACCATATTCATTGGGCAGATCTAGTAATTTTCTGGTGGCATCTTTAGGGTTTTCAATATAGTATCATGTCATCTGCAAACAGTGAGAGTTTTACTTCTTTTCCAATCTGGATTCCTTTTTCTTCTCTGATTGCAGTGGCTAGGACTTCCAAAACTGTGTTTAATAATAGTGGTAAGAGTGGGCACCCTTGTCTTATTCCTTGTATTTCCTTGATCTTAGAGGAAATGCTTTCCGTTTTTCTGCACTGAGAATAATGTTTGCTGTGAGTTTGTTGTATATGGCTTTACTAATGTTGAGGTATGATCTCTATGTATGTGACAGCTTCCCTGGTGGCTCAGAGGTTAAAGCGTCTGCCTCCAAAGCAGAAGAACTGGGTTTGATCCCTGGGTCGGGAAGATCCCCTGGAGAAGGAAATGGTAACCCACTCCAGTATTCTTGCCTGGAGAATCCCATGGACAGAGGAGCCTGGCAGGCTACAGTCCACGGGGTCACAAAGAGTCGGACACGACTGAGCGACTTCACTTCGCTTCACTATCCCTGTGAGGAACTTCCCTGGTGGCTCAGTCTGTAAAGAGCCCACCTGCCTGCAGGCAGGAGACCCGAGTCTGATCCCTGGACCTGAAAGATCCCTTGGAGAAGGGAACGGATATCTACTCCGGTGTTCTCGCCTGATGAATCCCATGGACGGGGGAGCCTGGCGGGCTGCAGTCCACGGGGTCGCAGAGAGTCGGGCACAGCTGAGCAGCCACATGCACAAGCACACATGACCCTCCTGTGTCTACTCTTTGGAGAGTTCTTATTAAAATGAGTGTTGAATTTTGTCAAAATCTTTCCTGAATCTGTTTAGATGATCATATGGCTTTTGTCTTTTGATGTGTTGATATGGTGTGTTACATTGGTTATTTTGCACATACTGAAGAATCCTTGCATCTCTGGAAAAAAGCCCACTTGGTCATGATGTGCTGTCCTTTTAATGTGGTGTTGGATTCTGTCTGCTAGAATTTTGTTGAGGATTTTTGTATCTATGTTCATCAATGTTATTGGGCTGTAGTTTTCTTTTTTGGCATCTTTGTTTGGTTTTGGTATCAGGGTGATGGTGGCCTTATAAATTGAGTTTGGGAGTTGTCCTTCCTCTGCAATTTTATGGAAGAATTTGAGTGATATAGGTGTTAGCTCTCCTCTAAACTTTTGGTAGAATTCACCTGTGAAGCCATCTGGCCCTGGGCTTTTGTTTGTTGGAAGATTTTTTTTTTTTAATTTAAAGTTTTAATTCTTTAAATTGGTTATATAATTTTTTAACCATTTATCATTTATTTATTATTTTTTACTTTATAATATTGTATTGGTTTTGCCATACATCAACATGAATCCACCATTGGTGTACACGTGTTCCCCATCCTGACCCCCCTTCCCTCCTCCCTCCCCGTACCATCCCTCTGGGTCATCCCAGTGCACCAGCCCCAAGCATCCTGTATCCTGCATCTAACCTGGACTGGCAATTCGTTTCTTATATGATATTATACATGTTTTAATGCCATTCTCCTAAATCATCCCACCCTCTCCCTCTCCCACAGAGTCCAAAAGACTATTCTATATATCTGTGTCTCTTTTGCTGTCTCTCATACAGAGTTTTCGTTACTGTCTTTCTAAATTCCATATATATGCGTTAGTATACTGTATTGGTTTTTTTCTTTCTGGTTTACTTCTGCTCAGTTGTGTCCGACTCTTTGTGACCCCATGGACTGTAGCCTATCAGGCTCCTCCATCCATGGGATTTTCCAGGCAAGAGTGCTGGAGTGGATTGCCATTTCCTTCTCCAGGGGATCTTCCTGACCCAGGAATCGAACCCGGGTCTCCTGCATTGCAGACAGATGCTTTTACTGTCTGAGACACCAGGGAAGCCATATAGGGTTATCATTATTACCATCTTTCTAAATTCCATATATATGTGTTAGTATACTGTATTGGTGTTTTTCTTTCTGGCTTACTTCACTCTGTATAATAGGCTCCAGTTTCATCCACCTCATTAGAACTGATTCAAATGTATT
>SJYX01000405.1:547790-585073 GCA_006410675.1 Oreotragus oreotragus | reverse complement strand
TTTTTAATGGCTGAGTAATACTCCATTGTGTATATGTACCACAGCTTTCTTATCCATTCATCTGTTGATGGACATCTAGGTTGCTTCCATGTCCTGGCTATTATAAACAGTGCTACGATGAACACTGGGGTACATGTGTCTCTTTCAGTTCTGGTTTCCTTGGTGTATATGCCCAGCAGTGGGATTGCTGGGTCATAAGGCAGTTCTAATTCCAGTTTTTTTAAGGAATCTCCAGACTGTTCTCCATATAGTGGCTGTACTAGTTTTTTATTACAGTTTTGATTTCTGTGCTTGTGATTGGCCTGTTCATATTATCTGTTTCTTTCTGGTTCAGTTTTAGAAGGTTATACATTTCTAAGAATTTGTCCATTTTATTGGCATATAATGTAGTTGCTCAAAGTAGTCTCATAATCTTTTGTATTTTTTCGTTGTCTGTTGTAACTTCTTTTTCACTTCTTATTTTATTGATTTCGCTTCTCATTTATTTATTGATTTCTCCCTTTTCTTCTTGATGAATCTGGCTAATGGTTTGTCAACTTTGTTTATCTTCTCAAAGAACCAGATTTTGGTTTTACTGACCTTTGCTGTAGTCCCCTTTGTTTCTTTTTAATTTATTTTTTCTTTGATCTTTAGGATTTCTTTTGTTCTACTAACTTTGGTGGGTGTTGCTGTTGTTCTTCTTCTTTTTCTAGTTGCTTCAGGTGTGAGCTTAGGTTGTTTATTCAATGTTTTTCTTGCTTTCTGAGGTAGGTTTGTATTATTATAAACTTCCCTCTTAGCATTGCTTCTAGCCCATCCTGTAGGCCTTTTAATTGTTGTGTTTTTATTGTAATTTGTTTCTAGGTATATTTTTATTTCTTTTTTTTGTTTCTACAGTGATCTCTTGGCTATTCAGAAGCATATTGTTTAGCCTCCATGTGTTCGTGTTATTTTACAGTTGTTTTTTTTTCCCCTGTAGTTGATATCTAATCTTAAAATCTTGTGGTCAGACAAGATGCTTGGAATGATTTCAGTCTTCTACAATTAGCCAAGGCTTGATTTGTGACCCAAGATGTGATCTATCCTGGATAATGTTCCATGTGCACTTGAGAAAAAAGTGAAATCTACTGTTTTGGAATGAATTGCCCTATAGATATGAATTAGGTCCAGCTGGTCCAATGTATCTTTTAAAGCTTGTGTTTCATGATTAATTTTCTGTCTGTATGACCTGTCTATTGGTGTGAGTAGGGTATTAAAATATCCCACAATTATTGTTACTGTTGATCTCCCCTTGAAAAGTTGTTAGCGTTTGCCTTGTGTATTGAGGTGCTCCTATATTGGGTGCATTTATAATCATTATGTCTTCTTTTTGGATTGATCCCTTGATCATTATGCAGTGTCCTTCTTTGTCTCTTGTCATGGTCTTTTCTTTGAAAGTCTATTTTATCTGATATGAGTATTGCTGCTCCTGCTTTTTTTGGTTTCTGCTTGCATGGAATATCTTTTTCTAGTTCCCTCACTTTCAGTTGTATGTGTCCCTAGGTCTCAGGCATATCTCTTGTAGGCAGCATATATAAAAGTCTTATTTTTGTATGTGTTCAGCCAATCTGTGTGTTTTGGTTAGAGCATTTCATCCATTTACATTTAAGGTAATTATTGATATGTATGATACTATTATCATTTATTGTTTTTGGTTTGTTTTTGTAGACCTTTTCCTTCTCTTGTGTTTTCTGTCTAGAGAAGTCCCTGTAACATTTGTTGTTAAGCTGGTTTGGTGGTACTGATTTCTGTTAACTTTTGCTTGTCTGTAAAGCTTTTCATTGCACCTTTGAATATGAATGAGATCCTTGCTGGATAGAGTGATCTTGGCTGTAGGTTTTTTCCTTTCGTTACTTTGAAGTATATCCCGCCATTCCCTTCTGATCTGCAGAGTTTCTGTTGAAAGACCAGCTGTTAGCTTTACGGGGATCCCCTTTTATGTTACTTGTTGCTTTTGTCTTGCTGCTTTTAATGTTTGTTCTTTGTGTTTAATTTTTGTTAGATTGATTAATATGTGCCTTGGCATGTTTCTCCTTGGATTTATCCTGTATGAAAATCTCTGAGCTTTCTGGACCTGGGTGGCTATTTCCGTTTCCCATTTTAGGGAAGTTTTTGGCTATAATCTCCTCACATATTTTCTCATGCCCTTTCCTGTTGTCTTCTGGGACCCCTATGCTTCAAATGTTTTTATGATTAATATTGCCCCAGAGGTCTCTGAGACTGTTCTCATTTCTTTTTAGTCCTTATTCTTTAGTCTGCTCTGCCTCAGCCACTTCCACCATTATATCTTCCAGCTCATTTATCCATTCCTCTGCCTCAGTTACTCTGCTGTTGGTTCACTCCAGTGTATTTTTCATCTCAGGTGTTGTGTTGTTCATTGGCGATTGTCTATTCTTTAATTCTTCAAGGTCCTTACTGATCATTTCTTGCATCTTCTCTATCTGTGCCTCCAGTCTGTTTATCCATGCCTCCATTTTATTTGCAAGATTTTGGATCACCTTTAGTATTATTACTCAGAATTTTTTTCCAGGTAGACTGCCCATTTCCTCTTCATTTGTTTTGTCTTTGGGGGTTTTACCATGCTCCTTTATCTGCTGCATGTTTCCCTGGCTTTTCATTTCATTTAATTTGCTATGTTTAGGGTCTCCTTTCTGCAGGCTGGAAGGTCATAGTTCTTCTTATTGTGGAGTCTGCCCCCCAAGGGTGGGGTTGGACCAGTGCCTTGTGAAGGTTTTCTGGTTGGTGGATGGAGTCGGTCTTGTCTCTCTGAAGGGCAGTGCCATGTCCAGCAGTGGTTTTTGATGTGTCTCTGGGTTTGGTATGCTTTGAGCGGCCTCTCTGCTAATGTGCAGGGCTGTACTTCTGTCTTGCTGAAGGCTTGCCATGGAGCGTCTGTCCCTTGAGCTTGCTGACCTTAGGGTAGGGTGTGATCTTTGTGTTGAGATGGAGACCTTTAGGAGAGCTCTCATCAATTAATATTCCATGGGGTTGGGAGTTCTCTGGTCGTTCAAAATCCTGGACTCAGCTCTTCCACCTCAGGGGTTCAAGTCCAGCCCTTTACTGTGGCACTAAAACCTCACAAGCCACACAGCATAGAAGACAACAACCCCAAGACTGTTGGTAAAAGCAACACCCAACAGCCCAGAGCACTCAGAGAAGCACACTCCAAAGTCCTCCAATATTTCCAGGAAGTTCTCTAGGCCTGTTGTGCCCTCTCTGGGATCCGCCCAGTCTCAGGTCTGGCCTTACTCTGGCTTGTGCTTCGTCCCAAAGTCCACAGTCTCTAGAGTCCACTGCTGCAGAGCCAAGTCGCTTCAGTCTACACGACCCTGTGCGACCCCATAGACGGCAGCCCACCAGGCTCCCCCGGCCCTGGGATTCTCCAGGCAAGAACACTGGAGTGGGGTGCCATTTCCTCCTCCAATGCATGTAAGTGAAAAGTGAAAGTGAAGTCACTCAGTCGTATCCGACTCTTAGCGACCACATGGCCTGCAGCCCACCAGGCTCCTCCATCCATGGGATTGTCCAGGCAAGAGGGCTGGAGTGGGGTGCCATTGCCTTCTCCGCTAGAGTCCACAGCCTCAGGCTAATTGTGGGCATTTGATCGGCTGCACCTGTGGCTGCTAATTCTCTTTCTCTTCTTTGGTCACCAGCTCCTAGTGTTCTGCTTTGGTTTTGGGTCTGGCTCTGCTTGGAGGTGGGCTTCCCAGGTGGCTCAGTGGGTAAGAATCCTGCAATGCAGGAGACACTGGTTTGATCCCTGAGTCGGGAATATCCCCTGGAGGAAGGCATAGCAACTCACTCCAGTATTCTTGTCTGGGAAATCCCATAGACAGAGGAACCTGGTGGACGGCAGATCACCGGGTTGCAGAGTCAGCCACGACTGAAGTGACTGAGGATGCAAGCGTGCACTGCTTGTAGGTTACCCTCTCATGACTTCCCTGCCTAGACACGAGGAGGCAAAGGCTGAGACTTTTAAGGACTCACTTGCTCACTTTGTCTGGGGAGAGGGAGGGCGTATGGCAGCCACAATTGGGATGTGAAAGTGAAAGTGAAGTTACTCAGTTGTGTCCGACTCTTTGTGACCCCATGGACGGTAGCCTACCAGGCTCCTCTGCCCATGGGATTTTTCCAAGCAAGAGTACTGGAGTGGGTTGCCATTTCCTTCTCCAGGGGATCTTCCTGACCCAGGAATTNTGTGAAAGTGAAAGTGAAGTTACTCAGTTGTGTCCGACTCTTTGTGACCCCATGGACGGTAGCCTACCAGGCTCCTCTGCCCATGGGATTTTTCCAAGCAAGAGTACTGGAGTGGGTTGCCATTTCCTTCTCCAGGGGATCTTCCTGACCCAGGAATTGAACCCAGGTCTTCCCCTTTGCAGGCAGACGCTTTACCGTCTGAGCCACCAGGGAAGTTCTAGGGGCTACCCGTGGTAATAGAGACCTGCTGGATGTTCTTACAGCCTGATACGGGTCACGCGCACTCAGAGCAATTGGCTTGGCCCCAGACCGTGGGTCCCTGGGAAGAGCCACGCTGCTTATCCTCTCAGCCGGCTGCAGGCAGCAACGTGTGCCTGCTCACAGCCTGGTGGTGATTGCCACCTCTGGGGTCTGGGCCGCATCAGTGGCTGTTTGTCTGCTGCTTCAGGCACTTTCCCTGGGCTTGGTAGTGGCTTGTTGTTCAGTCACTCAGTCATGTCTGACTCTTTGAGACCCATGGACTGCAGCACCCCAGGCTTCCCTGTCCTTCACCATCTCCCAGAGTTTGCTCAAACTCATATCCATTAAGTCAGTGATGCCATCCAACCATCTAACCCTCTGTCGTCCCCTTGTCCTCTTGCCTTCAGTCTTTCTCAGCATCAGGGTCTTTTCTTCATATTAGGTGGCTAAAGTATTGGGGCTTCGGCGTCAGCATCCATCCTTCCTGTGAATATTCAGGGTTGATTTCCTTTAGAATGGACTGGTTTGATCTCCTTGCAGTCCAAGGGACTCTCAAGACCCTTCAGCACAACAATTTAAAAGCATCAGTTCTTCAGTGCTCAGCCTTCTTTATGATCCAACTCTCACATCTGTACATAACTACTGGAAAAACCATAGCTTTGACTATAAGGACCTTTGTCAGCAAAGTGATGTCTCTGCTTTTTAATAGACTGTCTAGGTTTATTATTACTTTTTTTCCAAGGAGCAAGCGTCATTTAATTCCATGGCTGCATTCACCATCCACAGTAATTTTGGAGCCCAAGAAAATAAAGTTTGTCAATGTTTTCATTTTTCCCCCAACTGTTTGCCCTGAAGTGAAGTGATGACACCAGATGCCTAGTCTGGTAGCTTGTGTTTCGTGCTGTGGAACTGTAAATTGCAGTCAAGTGTAATTCTGCCTGGGGCCCTGACTGGTTTGGTTGGCAGGTGCTCACTCAGCTGCTGTCTGTGAGTGCAGAGTTAGGGTGTCCAAGTGACAGGGACCTCTTGCCCCCCTGGGATGCCCAGACTTTGTCCCGACTCCCTGCACTGTGTCATCCCAGCTCCCTTAGAGAATGGAAACCAGCCCAGGTCCTCTCCCTGAGGTCCAACACCTGCACCTGAGCCAACACCCTGCTCTAACCCCTGCTGCAGGCGGAGGCATCCAAGCCGCTTCTTGGCCGTGGCGTGCTGTTGGCCATGATCTCTGTGGTGGGTTCCCTCCATTGTGCCTTCTGAGCGCCCGCCACTGTGCTCCCCTCTGTGTTCTGAAGCTTCCCCAGCCGTGAGAGAGTTTCCTAGTGTGCGGAAACTTTTCCTCCTCAAGCCCCTGTCCTGAAATCCTTTGTCTCTTGTATTATCTTTATCTTTTGCCTTGCCTTGTTCTAAGGAGATGGGCTTGCCTTTTTGAAAGCTTGGTGGTTCTGCCAGCATTCAGAACTTGTTCTGTGGGTGTTGGTCCATATACTGATGACTTTTTGATGTATTTGTGGGGAGGAAGGTGATCTCGCCTTTTTATTCCTCAGCCATCTTCTCTTCTAACCCTGGATACTTTTCTTGATGTTCTTCAAGCATGTTGAAAATTTATTTAAACAAGCAAGTTGAAGCTCATTGATTACTTCCTCTGGGAAAAACATTAAAACAACACACCCCATAGAATACTCATATAATCAAAATGTCTAACCGGATTATTACAACAAAATATTTTCCTAAAGGCAATTTACCTATTATAAAAAAGGAAGTAGAAAACAGTAAAGCAATAATGCATATATATATATATGTTCAATTTTGCAGTGTATCAAGTAATAAGAGATTGATAGTCTAACCTACTGCCTCCAGGAAAATGAATACTGAAATCAGGAAATATAATTCAAAGGTTTGACACGGCCAGGGAAATATCACAAATAATGCAGACTTAGCACCGTTATAAATACAGATTACCTGCCAAAATATCTGCAAACCTCTTATAGCATGAATATATACAATATTATTATAGAGAATATTTTAAATACAAAAAATTTTAAGACTTATTTTTATGCATTGAATTTGCATCTGAAAATTTGATGACTATCAACCTGTTAAAGAATATTCAGAGTTGAAGCTTTAGGGGCCCTACGTCCCATCAATTTGGAAATATTAAATCTTGATCTGATATCAAGAAAATGAAAATAGAATTAGCTGAAGTCATTGTTAAAATACAAATTCCTGGATGCTACACTAGATTTAAAGTGAGAGGGTTGGGAATATATTTTTAGCAAGTTTCTTAGTTCATTAATACAATGTGATGAGTTTGTGTGTGTATGTTAGTCACTCAGTCCTGTTTGACTCTTTGTGGCCCCGTGCACCGCAGCTTGTCAGGCTCCTGTGTTCATGGTACTTCCCAGGCAAAAATACTGCAGTGGGTAGCCATTCCCTCTCCTCTAGGGGATCTTTCTGACTCAGGAATTGAATGCAGGTCTCCTGCATTGTAAGTGGGTTCTTTACTGTTTGAGCCACCAGGGAAGCCCAAGATGAAGTTAGAAAATATGGATTTATTATGTCTAGCCTTTAAATGTGATATTTTTATAAAAGATTTTATTTAATCAAACTTAAAGGTAACCATTTTCAGGTATCCAAATTGGAAAGAAAGAGGTAAAATTATCATTTTATGCAGATGATGTGATATGATGTGTAGAAAACCTTAAAAGAGTCCACACAAAAACTTCTAAAATTGATAAATGAATCTAGCAAGGTGGCAGGATACCAGTTTAACACACAGAAGTCTGTTGTATTTCTTTGCACTAACAATGAAGTATCAGAAAGGAAAAGTAAAAAGACAATCCCTTTTAAAGTTTCATTACAAAAGTAAAATAAACCTGACAAAGGAGGTAAAAGACTTGTATTTGAGAACTATGAAACCTTGATAAAGAAAACAGAAGATAATTTAAAGAAATGGAAAGATATCCTGTGGGCTTGGATTGGAAGAATTAATGTTGTTAAAATGGCCACACTACCCAAAGCAATCTATAGATTTAATGCAGATACCTATCAAATTCCTTATTACATTTTTCACAGAACTAGAACAAATAATTCTAAAATTTATACAGAGCCATAAAAGATCCAGAGTTTCCAAAGCAATCCTGATGAAAAAGAACAAAGCTGGAGGTATAACCTTCTCAGATTTCAGACAATATTGCAAAGCTACAGTGGTCAATACAGTGTGGTATTGGCAGAAAAGCAGATGTGGATTAATGGAACAGAATGGAGAGCTCAGAAACACACAGACACACACATAGGGTCAGTTAATCTTTGACAAAGGAGGCAAGAGTATATAATGGAAAAAAGACAATCTTTTCAGTAGGGGATGTTGGGAAAGCTGAACAGTTGCATGTAAATCAATGAAATTAGAACATTCCCTCACACCTGACACAAAAATAAGCTTAATTGCTTAAGGAGTTAAATATAAGATATGACACTATAAAACTTCTAGAAGACAACATAGACAAGACATTCTTTAACATAAGGTGTAGCAATGGATGGAGGAGCCTGGTGGGCCTCAGTCCATGGGGTTGTGAAGAGTCGGACATGACTGAGTGGCTCCACTTTCACTTTTCACTTTCATGCATTGGAGAAGGAAATGGCAACCCACTCCAGTGTTCTTGCCTGGAGAACCCCGGGGACGGGGGAGCCTGGTGGGCTGCCATCTATGGGGTTGCACAGAGTCAGACACGACTGAAGCGACACAGCAGCAGCAGCAGCAGCAGCAGCAGCAGCAGCAATGTTTTCTTAGGTCAGTCTCCAAGTCAATTGAAATAAAGGTGAAAGTAAACAATGGTGCCTAATCAAGCATATAAAATATTACCTAGCAAAGAAAACCATAAAGAAGACAAAAAGACAACCTCCACACTGAGAGAAAATAGTTGCAAATGATGTGAACAACAAAGGCTTAATTTCCAAAATATACCAATAGCTCATACAACTCAGTAACAAAAAAACAACCCAATCAAAAAATGGGCAGAAGACCTAAATTTCTCCAAAGAAAACATACAAATGTTCAAAAGGCACATGGAACATGCTCAACATCACTGATTACTAGAGAAATACAAGTCAAAACTAAAATGAAGTATCCCCTCATACTGGTCAAAATGGCCATCATTAAAAAAAAAACAAAACTACAAGTATCAATGCTGGAGAGAGTGTGGAGAAAAAGAAACCCTCCTACACTGCTGGAAGGAATGTAAATTGGTGCAGCCAGTGTAAATTGGTGGAGACAGTTTGGAGGTTCTTTAAAAAACTAAAATGATCCAGAGTCTACTCCTGGGCATTTATTCCTAGAAAATGCTAACTTGAAAAGATACTTGTTCCCCAATGTAGATATCTACATTATTCACAATAGCCAAGACAGGGAAGCAACTTAAATGTCTATCAATAGATGAATAAGATAAAGAGGATGCAGGGTGTGTATGTGTGTGTGAATATATATATATATACACACACATACATACAATGGAATAATATTCAACCATTAAAAGAAAGAAATAATGGTTATCTGTCTTAGTAACATGAATGAACGTAGAGATTATCACACTAAGTGAAGTAACTCAGAAAGAGAAAGACAAATGCCATATGACATATGTTGATTGATAAAATCAATATTGTGGTAAAAAAAAGAATATATATATATATTTAAACTTTATTTTGTGTTGCAGTATAGCCGATTAACAATACTGTGATAAGTTTCAGTTGAACAGAGAAGGGATTCAGCCATGCATACACATGTAACCACTCTCCCCCAAACTCCTGTCCCATCCAGGGTGCCATGTAACACTGAGCAGAGTTCCCTGTGCTATATAGTAGGCCCTTTTCAGTTATCGTTTTTTTTTTGGTTATCCATTTTAAATGTAGCAATGTTGTACGTGTCCATCGCAAATGCCCTAACTATACCTTTGCTCAGTCCTTCCCTCCAGCAGCCACAATTCATTTCCTAAATCTGTGAATATCTTTCTGTTTTGTAAGTAAGTTCATGTGTATTGTCTCTTTTTAGGTCCCACACGTGTGGGATGTCATAGGATCCTTCTCTGTCTGACGTCACTCAGTACCATGGTCTCTAGGCCCATCCGTGTTGCTGCAAATGACATTACACCCTTCTTTTCAATGGCTGAGTACTATGTCATTGCATATATGTACCACACACTCTGATGCAGTCATGTTTTGAAGCTGTAATGTTTCATATGGGCATCCTAGGTGGCTTGGTGGTGAAGGATCCACCTGCCAGTGCAGGAGATGCAGAAGACCCAAGATCTATCCCTGGGTTGGGAAAATCCCCTGGAGGAAGAAATGGCAACCCACTCTAGTATTGTTGCCTGGAAACTCCCACAGACAGAGGAGCCTGGCAGGCCAGTCCGTGGGATTGCAAAGGAGTCAGACATACCTGAGCAATTGAGCATGCATCCAATGGTTCATGTATTTTCTTTAATAATATGTCTTTTAAATATCTTAATTATATTCTGAGTGTTTTTAAGTATAATAAAGTGAAGAAGGAAGGCTATGTTGGGCAAGTATAATTTATGAAGTTTAGAGTACTAGGTAACATTTTGGTAAATTCACAGTCTTATTTACTTTTCCCCTAAAGATACCTGCTCGACAGCAAAGAATAAGCGCAGCTGTAGCGCTTCGAGTTCTCCGCTTTTCTACTACTTGTATGTCTTTATTTTGGGACAACTGTTGCTGGGGACAGGAGGGACTCCTCTGTATACCTTGGGAACAGCCTTTATTGATGACTCTGTGCCCATCCACAAATCTTCTCTCTATATAGGTAAGTTTGCTGCTAATACAAATGTCTCAGTGTCATTTCATGTTATTGCTTATTTAATTTATAAGTAATGTACAACATACACTTTTTAAGAAGTTAGTTGTGATTTCATAAGTACTTGCACTAGGTAAATGCAATGTTACTTTTTTTTGGTTTAACTATTTGCTGAAGTACCATGTCCTTCAGTGGAATGTGGTTGATTTTTATTGACATCCTCCTTTCTCTCCGGTGCTGGGCATTTCAAGCCTTCCTTGAAGTGCCATCCAGGAAGTAGGTCGTCTTGATTACTGGCATGTTTCCCAGGTTAATTTACACAGGGGTGGGGTTAGAGTTCTGCTGTTCTATGTGACTTACTTCATCCTGCATGGAATTGACTAAAGTCAACAAAAAAGAAACCACACAATGGTACTCAGAAACTTCTGTGGAGTTGTCCACTTCAGATGAATGCTTTTTACATATGACTTAATATTTTCCCTTTGTGACCTAATTCTTGACAGCACAAGTTTCTCTTAAATTCCATCCCTGGAGTTCCTGGAAGGTAGAGCTGACTAAATCATGGATGGCCTACATCCAAATTAATGTGTTATATATTTGCATGTGAGTTTTCACTTTATCGAGGCTTCCCTAGTGGCTCAGATGGTAAAGAATCTGCCTGCAGTGCAGGAGACCTGGGTTCAATTCCTGGTCAGGAAGAGCCCCTGGAGAAGGGAATGACTCCTTATTCTCTTACTGGGATGACTCCAGTATTCTTGCCTGGAGAATTCCAGGGACAGAGGAGCCTGGTGGGCTACAGTCCAAGGGGTCTCAAAGAGCCAGACACGACTGAGTGACTGACACTTTCACTTTTCACTTTCACTTTATTAATAATCAAATGTAGGGGACTTTGTCCACTTGGACTGCTCAAAGAGAATACTATAGACTAGTTGGCTTACAAACAAGAGAAATTTATTTCTCACAGTCTTGGAGGTTGGCAAGTACAAGATCATGGTGCCCAGAGATTTAGTATCTGGTGAGGGTCCATTTCTTGATTCGTGGGCAGTTGCCTTTTAGGTGTGGTAGAGGGGACAAGTGAGCTCTCGGGCCTTCTTTTAAGGGCACTAATCCTGTTCTGAGGGCTTTACTCTTATGACCTAACCCCTTCCCAGAGGCCCCCACCTCCAACTGCAACTGCATTGGGAATTGGGTTTCAACATATAAGTTTTGGGGCGACATCAACTTTCAGTGTATAAAGAGACCTGTTGCCATAGTCGCTGGAAGTCACCTGTGTTCAGTGTAGCCCTGAATCTCTGCTATAGAAACCACTCCACTCCTACCTGTTCGCTTGCTTTGCTTTGGTCTTTGCACAAGATCTGATGCTCTCTCACACATTCTGGCCGGTCTGTAGAACTCCACGTGACTAATTTAACAGCGCTTTTATTTCAGTTAGCTGCTAGGGCTGCTTTCCAGTCTTCCGGTTCACAGACTTTCTCTCTGAGGTCCTCCTCTAATCAGTGCTTCTCATAAAACAACTTCAATCTTTATATTTTAGTAACACGCAAAATACAGAGTTTTTCAAAGACTGTTTAAGAATGGAAGGGTAGGGTGAAGGCCCAAGAGACCATCCCAGATTTTATATTCCCTGGGACTGACAGTTTTCAGGGCTACAGTTTATCACAGCAGAAGGATACAAAGGAGAATCAGCAAGGGGAAAAGGTGCCTGAGGTAAAGTACATACACAGCCATGCACAAGCTTCAAGCACCCACTTGCTCCTAGTGGAGGCACAGAGGCCAAAATTAATTCCTCCAGCCAGGCGTTGTAAGAGCATATATGAAATGTCTTCTACCAGCTAAGTTCATTAGAGAGTCAATGCTCAAGGATTTTACTGGGAATCAACTGTATAGGAACCCTCTAACTTGCACATAGGAAAGTTCTAGACTCTCAGAAGGAATACAAGTGTTCGGAAAAATCACATTGTTTGTACAAACAGTTTCAGCACAATGATCCACCTTTATATGGGAATGGTGGCATCCCTCTGGACATTTAAGATCCCAGATGCAAACCAAGGGTCAACCTCACAAGCATGGTCTTTCTAAAGATTACAGCCACAAAGCCTGCTACTGTAACTCTTTTCAGTACTGTAGGAATTCACTGAATGGTAATTCTTGAGAGTAAAGTGAAAAAAAAAAAAACTTGGAAACTCATTTTAATTGTTTTCAATGTCAGGTAACTGATTCTTTTCATTGGATAATTAGGTTTTGTTGAGTGAAATCCTTTCTTAAGCTTTTTATGTTTATACATTTCTCCATTTCTAAAATCTTCCCCCATTCTATCTTTGTTTTACAATAGTATCTGTTACTGATAGGATGCCTCCCTCTATGTGAAACAGTTTTAGGCAGCAAGGCAAAAATGGGCAAAATGAAAGCAGTCAAAATTTGGTACCTATTAGAATGATGGGAAAATTGTAGTCACACAGCATGTCTAACCTCACAGCCATCTCCATGCCATTCACTCGTTATGTCTCTGTATTTAAATACTTTTTGGGGTTTACAATTATTGTTCTTTAATTAAACTTTTAAGTTCATTTAATCTTATTTAGTGTTAAAATCTTTCATCTTAATATGTACTTTGTGTTTGCTCTACATTCTTATTTATTGCCCTTTTTTCCTTTCTTTTTGATAATTTAATATTTATTATTTTATTTCTCCCCTCTATTAACTCCCTAGGTATATGCTTTTTTACTCTTCATCTACTAATTACCTTATATGCAAACTTGATTTTATGAAATTCTAATGTTAATTGATACTTTTATCACATTCCTGATCATCACATAATCTTAAAACCTTTGAACTTTACTCTTGTCCCAACATTTAGTCAGTTATGTCTGTGTCCTGTGATCCCTTCTATATTTAAGCTCCTGAAATAAGTATTATTAATGATTATTTGGGATTCCTAGGTGGCACCAGTGGTAAAGAACCTGCCTGCCAGTGCAGGAGACATAAGAGATGCGGGTCCGATCCCTGCGCTGGGGAGACCTGCTTGAGGAGGGCCTGGCACCCTATTCCAGTATTCATTCTTGCTGGTAGCATCCCATGGACAGAGGAGCCTGGCGGGTCATGGCCTATAGGGCCGCAAAGAGTCAGACATGAACTGAAGCAACTTAGCAACAGCAGCATCAGCAGTGCTTTATTAAAAAATCATTTTCCTTTAACTTGAAGAACAATCTTAAGTCAATAAGTTAGAAATTATACTAATAATCATAGGAAAGGAGTAGGAGTGAACACAGTAGAATAGTGCTTTTAAAGTACTGAGAGAACATTAATGGGCAGCTAGTCTTCTGTTTCCATTGAAAATAATCATCAGGGAAAAGAGTAAAAAAAAAAAATCATTTTTAGGTGGAAAAATAAGAGAATTCAGCACAAGCAGACTGTTCCAATATATTAACTTCGGCTTTATTATCTCCTCTCCTATTCCAGTTACGTGTATGCTAGACCTTTTTTTTTTTTTTAATGTATTCTTTGTCCTTTAATGTCCTTTTTATACTTTCTATCTTTATTTTTTTCTTGCTTCTTGATAAATATTTACTGATTTAATAATATACTTTCCAGTTTCATAATACCCAGTTTAGTTCTAAGTAATCTACTGTGGATCCATTTCATGTTTGTTTTGACAGATCTATAGTTCTAGAATTTTTTTGAGAATCACTCCACATGTCTTTTAATAACTTGCTAGTCTCCCTCATATGCAGGAACACTGCAATGGGATGCCCTTTATCTAATTTCAGGGATTGAGTTTATCTGAAGCTAAGCTGCATTTATGCTATGAACCAGTGTACCTCTAACTCATTCTTGCTTTTAGAGTATAACCTCCTCGGGGCCAACTTAAAATGTAAGGCAGGGAAAGTTTACAAGATATACTTTGAGCTGCATCATTTGTATCCCTACTTCCTAAAGCCTAGCAAGGGACAGTTTCCCCTTCCAGTGCCTCTTGTAGAATCAGCGAGTGTACTCAGGAAAAAAAAAATCAGTCTCGATTTTTGTTAAACATCTTTTTTCTTCAGAATCTTAACACAGTGATCCTTCACTATTTTTATCTCTTTGCCTTCAAGTATATATTTTAAAATAATTTTTACAATTTTTAGAAGTTTTTCTTAGTGGGCAGTTTGGTTGGAAACACTAGTCTACCTAGTCCATCTACCATTCTTATAAATGAATCAATATAAACCCAATTGGATATAATTTATAAAAAAAGATCTATCACTAATTTGGGAATTATCGATTTCTAACATTTTAAATCGTGTATTTCTATCCATAAAAGTTTTGTGAGCATGAATCTTACATATGCTTAAATTTTTCTACTAACACATTTTTTACATTTAAAAATATATATTAGTCACTAAGTCGCACCGAACTCTTTTGGTGACCCAATGGACCATAGCCTGCCAGGCTCCTCTATTCGTGGTATTTCCTGGGCAAGAATACTGGAGTGGGTTGCCATTTCCTTCTCCAGGGGATCTTTCCTACACAGGGACTGAAGCCACATCTCCTGCATTGGCATGTGAATTCTTTACCACTGAGCCACCAGGGAAGCCCATTAATTAGGGTCAGTTCAGTTCAGTCGCTCAGTCATATCTGACTATTTGTGACCCCATGAATCACAGCACGCCAGGCCTCCCTGTCCATCACCAACTCCCGGAGGTCACTCAAACTCATATGCATTGAGTCAGTGATGCCATCCGGCCATCTCATCCTCTGTCATCCCCTTCTCATTCTGCCTCCAATCCCTCCCAGCATCAGAGTCTTTTCCATTGAGTCAACTCTTCGCATGAGGTGGCCAAAGTACTGGAGTTTCAGCTTCAGCATCATTCCTTCCAAAGAAATCCCAGGGCTGATCTCCTTCAGAATGGACTGGTTGGATCTCCTTGCAGTCCAAGGGACTCTCAAGAGTCTTCTCCAACACCACAGTTCAAAAGCATCAATTCTTCAGCGCTCAGCGTNTCCTTCCAAAGAAATCCCAGGGCTGATCTCCTTCAGAATGGACTGGTTGGATCTCCTTGCAGTCCAAGGGACTCTCAAGAGTCTTCTCCAACACCACAGTTCAAAAGCATCAATTCTTCAGCGCTCAGCGTTCTTCACAGTCCAACTCTCGCATCCATACATGACCACTGGAAAAACCATAGCCTTGACTAGACGGACCTTAGTCGGCCAAGTAATGTCTCTGCTTTTGAATATACTATCTAGGTTGATCATAACTTTTCTTCCAAGGAGTAAGTGTCTTTTAATTTCATGGCTGCCCTCACCATCTGCAGTGATTTTGGAGCCCAAAAGTAAAGTCTGACACTGTTTCCCCATCTATCTCCCATGAAGTGATGGGACCAGATGCCATGATCTTCATTTTCTGAATGTTGAGCTTTAAGCCAACTTTTTCACTCTCTTCTTTCACTTTCATCAAGAGGCTTTTTAGTTCCTCTTCACTTTCTGCCATAAAAGTGGTGTCATCTGCATATCTGAGGTCATTGATATTTTTCCCCGCAATCTTGATTCAAGCTTGTGTTTCTTCCAGTCCAGCGTTTCTCATGATGTACTCTGCATATAAGTTAAATAAGCAGGGTGACAATATACAGCCTTGACGTAGGACAGATAAATAAAAGTCATATATGTTTTCAGATCATCTTGCATGACCTCTACTTTGGAGCCTTAATCTAGTACATAAATCATTTTTGCCACTGATGTATGCTTCACTTTGTGTTTGGTATATTCCTTTCCTTCCGTGTATGAAAATGAGAATTTCAGTAGTTAATAATCTTTCAGAAGGTGGTGCCATAAGAGGATATAATTTTTTATATGAACAATTTTTTAATAAAAAGTAAAAAGTTGTGTATGGCAAAATTTTAAATATCAGAAAAACAAGATCCGTTTAATTCTGCTGCCAGTTAAAATGGGAGATTCACTAAGAGCAAGAGTTTACTGGTTTACTTTTAAGAAGCATACTAATGATGAGATCCAGGTTTTAAATCAGCTGCCATAGTCCAAAATAAAGAATGCTTTTGGAATGTGTACAGCAGGCTACAGTCCATAGGGCCACAAAGAGTCAGACAGGACTGAAGCAACTGAGCATGCATGTATGCACAGAAGTTAAAAGGCTTCTCATTTCACATTGCTTTCTTCCATGAACATTGTAGACAGTAATTGCCATCACTGTTCACAGAGGGTAATGGTAAATGAAGACTACCCCTGCTGTGAGTTCACATGACATAGCTTTCCATATATTTATAATTATTGAATTTGTTGCAGTCATTATTGCAGTCTAAAAATTTTATATAGATTCATGTATTTGGAGCTCCTTGACAGTGGTACCACTCAAATGACATTATTTTTAGTTTAAAAAATGTGTAGTTTTGATATGATTTGAATCATTTTGTTTTTCTGTAGTAAAATATTTGTCTTTCTTAACTTGTCAGACATTCAAAGCAAAATTACACAGATGATCATGTTGAGTGTCTTTGCTTTTTTCTAGGAATTGGCTATGCCATGTCAATTTTAGGCCCTGCTGTTGGCTATGTGCTGGGAGGACAATTGCTAACCCTGTACATTGATGTTGATTCAAAACCCAGGCAAGGCGATATCTATTTTTCTTTTGTTTAGATTTATATTATTTTAATCATGTTAGTACCACAGACAGAGCATTTTTATAGTATTCCTTCAGAATATCATGAGGGATTTTTCTGGAAAAAAAACTGAATACACACAATTTTTATGTAGTATTTTGGCTGTGCTGCTTCATGAATTAATGCCACATCATCGCTTGGTATAGTGTATTTATTCATAAATAAGGATGACTAATAGTTAGCTGGTCTTATTTTTCAAAATATACAACCAAGATGCTATGCATTGTTCAAAAATAATAATTTAATTAAAATTAGTTGTGCTTTCAGTAGATGTTGCTGTGGGTAGATAGCCTGAAAAAGAGTCTTAATAGTTTATGGTTCTCAAAGTGCTGTAGTAGCTCTGATAATACCATAGAGATAACAGTTGTTCAGCTTTAACAATTGTGACCCTGGAGGATCATAATAGATAATGTTTATTTATCCCATACTATATTTCAGACAATATAGGTATTTTTGTGTGTATAAGATATGTATAATGTAGGTTTTGTGTATATTATATATATATAACTTTATTTTACATGCCATTTTATTTAATCCTCTTACTTATCTTATAAGGTAGTTGATATACAGAACTGGGTAAGTGGCCAAGGCATGAAATGAAGTAGGTCTTTTTGACTCTGAAACCCCCTTCTTACCCACTGAGTTACCTTCTCCTTTTCTTGAAAAGAGAAGTTAGTAACCTTTGATGAGGGGATGTTATCTCACTTTATTGTAACTACACAGTCCTTTACATGACTGTGAGCAGTGAATAAGAAAACAGTCACAGCATATGATCTGTTGTTTAGTTATTGCTGCTGCTAAGCCGCTTCAGTCGTGTCTGTGCGACCCCATAGACAGCAGCCCACTAGGCTCCCCGTCCCTGGGATTCTCCAGGCAAGAACACTGGAGTGGGTGGCCATTTCCCTCTCCAAGGCATGAAAGTGAAAAGTCCTAGGTTAATCTTTTTAGAGACAAGGTNGTCTGCGCGACCCCATAGACAGCAGCCCACTAGGCTCCCCGTCCCTGGGATTCTCCAGGCAAGAACACTGGAGTGGGTGGCCATTTCCCTCTCCAAGGCATGAAAGTGAAAAGTCCTAGGTTAATCTTTTTAGAGACAAGGTTAATCTTTCAGAGGCTGTAGGTTAATAAAAACATTCAGAGGTTGTACTATGCAATGATACTGTTGTATGCAGTCCTAGGTTAATCTTTTAGAGACTATCTTAAAAGTTTGGAGAGGAAGTCCTGGAATAGAGAGCTGGGTTTTCATTTTGGTGGGGTGGAATGAGTTATCGGAATAGTGTATTTTAGGGGAAAGCCTGCTGATATAAAAACGTGACAACCATTTTAAGAAACTGTTAATATATATCACTTTAAGCAGAATTTTTACATTCAAATGAATGCCACAATTAAAGCACAGTGTATTGGCTTTTAACAAAAATTGGTGATTTGCTGTGAGATGTATTTAGTATTCTATATATATGTTGCATATTATAATATGTGAAGAAGAAAAAGTTAGCCAAGATTGAAGAATGTTCAGAAATTCTGTGTATGCCTTCAAATAGTTGACATACTTGTATTTGCTATTAAATAGCTGAAGCTTGTATGTTGTAGTTGTCATGTGAAATACTTGTAGGCCATTATTACCATTTATGCCTGCTATCCATTGGGATTCTTCAAAATGGCTCCACTTGACATTTTGAATAATATAGCTTCTGTATATGCATTTGAATTATGAATTGTGCAGGTGTCAGGGCTGAGTTCCAGCTAACAAGAGAGGGTTGATGCCTCCCTCTTGTTTTCCTGTCACGCAGCATTGACATCGCTGAGGACGACCCTCGATGGCTGGGGGCATGGTGGATTGGATTCCTTATATCTTGGCTGCTTGCTTGGTCTTTGATAATACCTTTTTCTTGCTTTCCAAAGCACTTACCAGGTAAAAATGTCTTCTTTAAACCAGAGTTTTATTCCAATTCTAGGCCAAGTGGTGCTTCCTAAATGATTAATAAGAACCCTGGAAATAAGTACGAACTCTGGAAGAGTCAGTGTTTTTTTTTTTTTTTACATAGAATCTCAGTTGTCTGCTTATGGAAAGTTTTGAATATGCCTCTATTTTAGGAGATATTGGTTAACAATCTTAATATTCATGGATTTTGTGGCTTTTTCACTAATACCTAATAAAACTGTACATATTCACCTTTTATTAAATACTTGCTAAATTTATAACTTATGTGTTATCAGAATCTTGTTTTATGTTTATTCAAGATATAATATCTTTTAAACTATTAGTTTGTATTTAGTTAGTAACTTCAGGACCCAATCTACATTAAATTATTGATTACATTTAAATTATTAAATTATTAGTTATTGATTAATGGTAATACAAGTACTTTTTTTTCAGTTGTCACCAAAGTCATGCTGTAGTATACTTATTTTCCACCAAATTTCAATACTAAAAATTTGTACAAAAATAAAAGATTAATGGAAAAAATATACATTCCTTTCTCTGTGAGATTTTGCTTCTTTATAATTGTGTGGTTCATACACATATCTATAGATGTATTTTTCTCTAGGCTGAAGACATTTCATTGTCTCTATTGTTATATGTACAAGAGTAGATGATTAACTTTTGGAAACAGGCAAAAGAAAAGTAGGAAGAGTAGGAGTAGATAGACTCATTGATTTTTTTCCTGCCTTGGGCCATTCAGCTGCTGATTCCACATAGTGACTTGTCTCAACTTTATTCACAGTACCGTTACTAAAAGTTAAAGGACATGACAATAGTTACTAAATATTATTTCACCTAGAAAGTATGTTAGAATTAGAGTAAAAGAAAAAAGCTTTTAACTCATTTTGTTTAATGTGTAAATGATGAGTCAGAATCATTTGAAAGCACGAAGATAGAGTGAGTATATTTACTACTTTTTTAGGTACAGCAAAAATTCAAGAAGGAAAAGTTTCCCAAACTCATCAGAGTGATTCCTTACAAGCTACAGATGGTAATTTTGGACAAAGTTTTAAAGATTTTCCAGCTGCTCTAAAGGTACAGTGTGTACACACACATACTCACACAAACACTAGGCTTTTTAGTTCTTCTTCACTTTCTGCCGTAAGGGTGGTGTCATCTGCATATCTGAGGTTATTGATAAAAATGTAAAACAAATAAATGTTAATAAACAGTATACCCATACACACAAGTATTATCACAAAGCATTCTTGCTTGCTTATTTACTGTAGTTCTAGCTCTTATACAGACTTCTCCTGATTTAATTGTATTGTGCTTTGAGCAAATGAAAAGTATTCCTCAGTAGAATGGTTGGAAGAACGTGAGCTATCTTATTGGCAATATCAATATTCAGTAGTTATTCCTTAGCATGTAGTCCATTATCCCATGCCATTTCTCTTATGTGATGGGTGGATCAATCACCAATGAATTGTGATTATGTTTTTGAGAATGCCAAACCAGTAATTTTCCTTTGTGGAAAAAGTGGCAGTTAGAGGTTACTTCTTTTGAATTTGAGGTTAAAGAAACAATAGTGTTATGGTCTTATTTTATTAAACTTGGCAGAGTATTCTGTTTAGCATCATAAAAGTTTTGTACATAAGGGAGTTTATAATTTTACCTTTTCAAGATTTGAACTTATTTGCTGCTGCTGCTGCTAAGTCGCTTCAGTCGTGTCCGACTCTGTGCGACCCCATAGACGGCAGCTCACCAGGCTCCCCCATCCCTGGGATGAACTTATTTACTTTTCATTATTTTTTTTTCCTCCTCAAATGAAAGCCTTAAAATATTTTTACATCATCCATCCTACCTTTTAACTCTCCTTCCTCCTCTCCCATATAGACACATTCTTGTGTTTTGCTGTGGTGTTTATAATTTTAAATTCCAACTTTTTATAGTAGTTTTGTTTTATTTCTTATGTTTCTATTTAAATGTATTTCTATAAATTCTCACATGTATTGCCATCAAGACTCATTACTCACCAATGCTTTTTTTAATCCTTATGTTCTCATGCTTGAATATCTCAATTCTGATTCAGATCTCTATAGATACAGCATTTTATCACTGTCTGCTCAGATAGGATGCCATCTAAGTATCCTTGAATGTCAGAATGATATTTCTAAATGGATGAATACTTTCAGATCATACTTCTTTAATTTTCATTGTCTGTAGATAGTGTTTGGCTCCTTTCAAGTTAAATATGTTGAAGAAGTTGAGAAGTTTAAGGTTAATGTGATTCTTAGTTATCCTTTCCATCTGCCAATTTTTGAATTTCTCTTTGATTTCAGGAACTTTACTAGGTCCTATGAGTCTGTCATTTTTCATTAATGCTTACTAGGAGCCCGCTATCTTTTTCAATATGAAAGCTTAAATATTTTCTAGTCATTATTCCAAAAAACTATTGCATTTCTTCATTCGGGTGCTTTTTTCCTTTTGTTGTTATTGTTATTTTTATGTTGCATCATCTGGCTCTGACTTCTGAATCTTTTATCTTGCCTTTTTGTGCCTCCTGTGTGTGTGTGTGTGTTGTTTAGTTATGGATTTTTTTTTTTTTGCATTGAATATTCTAGAACTATACTATGTAGTTTTTCACTTTATGGTTACATATGGTGAAAAAAGTGAATCTCTCTACCCTCCTCCGGTAGATTAGTAGATTCTGAGAACACCAGCAATATAGACCCTTGTTTAAAATTGCTTAACTCTATACCCAAATAAGGCTCTTAACTACTGATTGCTTCACTTGTGGAGCAAAACTACAAGTATGATACTTAGGAACCACTCTCATCTCTGCTTACAGTCAATTCTTCATTTATTGAATATAGGAATTTAGAACACAATTAAAAAATTAAGTAAGAGGTAGATTTATTATATGGAGATTTATAGTAAGACTGGGGAAGGGAACTTTCCAAACCAGCTTTCACTTCCTTTCCCTAGTCCCTTGCTTGTGATCAGGGCACGTTCACCCTACTGGTTAATTATCTGTCAATTTCCTAGGTGCTCTATGTATAATTTTTATCAACATTTTATGTAGAAGGCTATCAATAATCAATATTTATTTTTGTGCTAAAGGAAATGCTGAAATTTTAGAAGTAATTGTGTTGTATTTATTTAAAATGTGCTATTTCATCAGGGAACTTACCATTCTAGAGCTACATTTTGCAGTATAATCATAGTTATTCATTTGGTGAACTGTATTTTTTCTTTAGAATTTGATGAGGAATACTGTCTTTATGTGTTTAGTTCTATCAACTTGTTCAGAAGCCTTAATCACTACTGGATTTGCTACCTTTTTGCCTAAATTTATAGAAAATCAGTTTGGATTGTCTTCTAGCTCTGCAGCTACTCTTGCAGGTAAAACATTTTCTTTTGTTGTAACTTTATCTAATAACTTTATTTACCACATTAGATGTTTGTTAAATTTTATGTGTGTACAATTTTGGTTGCTGCTGCTGCCTAGTTGCTTCAGTCGTGTCTGACCCTGTGCGACCCTGTGGACTATAGGCCTCCAGACTCCTCTGTCCATGGACTTCTCCAGGCAAGAAGACTGAAGTGGGTTGCTGTGCCTTCTCCAGAGGATCTTCCCAGCACAGGGATTGAACCCTGGTCTCCTGCATTGCAGGCAAATTCTTTACCACTGAGCCACCAGGGAAGCGCAAAATTTTAGATAGCCACTTGTTGAAGTTTATACTGATTTTGATATGTTTCCAATTTTCTGATATGAGACAATTTGTTGTATGAATTTGAGAGCTACAGAGGCTATATACATATTAATCTTAATATTCAAAGCATTAATTTTATTAACTTCTCATTTTAATATGACTGCTGCTGCTGCTAAGTCACTTCAGTCATGTCCGACTCTGTGTGACCCCATAGACGGCAGCCCACCAGGCTCCCCCATCCCTGGGATTCTCCAGGCAAGAACACTGGAGTGGGTTGCCATTTCCTTCTCCAATGCATGAAAGAGAAAAGTGAAAGTGAAGTCGCTCAGTCTGTCCGACTGTTAGCGACCCCATGGACTGCAGATTAACTCATTTATGCATATTGTTTCTAAATCACGTGAATGCTTCATCTGTTAGAACCAGAGTAGTACTTGTTTTTGATGTTTTCCAATTTTTGGTATGAAGGAAGTAGAAGGTGCCATTTTCTGTTGAGTTAAAATGGTATAAATTTTATTAAAAATTATATAAAAATCGACTGAGTGACTAACACACACATATAAAAATTATAGTTTTAAAATGATATAATTATTGGTATAAATTACTGAGTATGCCTGTATGTTTTCTCACTGTCTGTATCTTTTTTCTCATTAGGGACTGTTTTAATTCCTGGAGCTGCTCTTGGTCAGATTTTAGGTGGTATTCTTGTTTCGAAATTCAAAATGACGTGTAAAAACATAATGAAGTTTGCTTTGCTCACATCTGTAATTTCACTTGTACTGACTTTTGTGTTTGCTTATGCCAACTGTGAAAATGAGCCATTTGCGGGTGTGTCTGAATCATATAATGGGTAAATATATTTCACTGCTTTTTGATATTAATATCAGAGTAATAAACCTTGTGTGTATTTCTAAGTGTATGCTTTCTTAAAGAAAATGATGAGTAATTGGTTTAAAAAAAAAATTAGAAGGCTGCTTTTCCTACATAAGAATATGTAGTTTTTCTATTTAGTTTCAGTAATTGATATCATATTAAAAGTTGGATATTTTCAGGAAGAATTTAAGGAACAACTGTTCTGTACTGAGAACTATGCTCAGGATACAAAGATCAATATTACAGAATCTTTGTCCATAATGGATTCATCATCCTAGGGAGAATTTCATGTTATATGTTCCTGTTGATTTACATTTTGAAACTCCTTATGATGAAATTCTTTCATTAGTTAATTGAACATAGAGCAGGAGAGAAATTAAAATGAAGCTAGAACTAGGTGATGGTAATCATTGTTGTATTTACTTTAGAAGTTTGTTTGTTTTAAAGAAATAAGTTCTCGTTTTTCTGACCTGTAAACATGTTTCTGCCTTTAACTGGTTTGACTATTTTATCTTTCTTTGCCTGGTTTATTCTGCTTTGAAATCCTAAGCCACAAGTAGAGCATCAGGGCATTGTTCAGCAGAGTGTTTTATAGCCCACAGTACTGCTTTAATTGTTTGAATATATGTGTTTGAGACTGTTGAAGGATATGGTGTACCAGGTCAGGGACTCTATAATTCTGTATTAATATAGATTCAGATAACATAAATATAGAGAAAAGTTTGTCAATAACATTTATCATGATTTGTAGCTACTGTTTATGTCTGTCATTCTATTAATGAAAAATGGCAAATCTTCTAAAGCAGTGTTTGGTTCAGCTTTATTACCATTATTCAGCATTTATTGACTGCTTCCTCTTGTAGAGGAATTTTACAGCAAAATTCCTACTCTAAAGGGTTTTCCTGGGTAGCTGCATAGATTGGGAGACAGAAGAGTGAATGAAAAGTGTGTTAGGTGTTGAGAGATACAAAGGGCTATGGAATTCAAAAGAGAGCTTTTCAGTTTCTTTAATTTAGATTTAGGTAAGGCTTCATGGCACAATAGAGAAATAGGGCTAATATATCCTCTTAAGTATACAAAAAGTTTGAGAGAGAAAGATTTGGAGAGAGGGAATACAGAGGAATATGTTAAGCCAAAGCATAAATGCTAGAAAGTGAAGGCTAGGTTCAGGCACCGGTTTGAATGGGATTTAGGTCATGTGTCTGGACATAAGAGAGAAATACCTGGAAAGGTTGAAAGGTAGAGGGTAAGTTGTTACAGACGTGATTGACACCCATAAACTTCACCCAGATGTGCTCCAAGAAACCACAGTTTTTTTGTATGTTCCTTTTAGAAGTACAGAAACTTACTACTCTATCACCTTGGCAATCAAATGATGTGGATGTGAGTCCATCTGGTGTTTTCTACCTTAAACAAGAGTCACTACCCAATGAGTAGCTTACTCAGAAGGGAGGGCAAGTGAGGTGGTATCAGTTTGAGGTGTCTGTGGGGACTGGTCATGGAGAGATATCAAGATCTGGGACATAGAGATCATGCTTAATTACATACACATTCTTAGTGATGAAAAGACTAAAAGTGAGTACACACACACACATTGTGTGTGTGTATGTGTGATCAGTCATGTCTGACTCTTTGTGATCCCAGGGATGGTAGCCCACCAGGCTCCTCTGTCCATGGAATTTTCCAGGCAAGAGTACTGAAGTGGGTTGTCATTTCCTACTCCAGGAGATCTTCCCAACCCAGGGATAGAACCCATGTCTCTTGCATCTCCTGCATTGGCAGGTGGGTTCTTTACCACTGAGCCACCTGGGAAAACCCATACATACATACATACATGCACACATACATTCACACACATGGGGTGTGTGTGAATGTGTGTGTAGATTGTACTAATATAGAGATAAAGCCAAGCCACAACAGAGGTGTGACAGCATCAGAGCATTTTTCTCTGTGGCCCTACATTCTTAATTTACCTCTGTACCCTGCATATTAAAACGCCCATATCATGGACAGCTTAGTCATAGTAACCTTAGGCAAGAAACCCACTCATAAGAAAAAGTATATGGGTACAACAGACTTGGAAGCTCAAGAAATGCCTCCTTAGTGAGAGGGAGAAGGAGAGGCAGTCAAGATGCAGGGTTTCTAGTGGAGTGAGGCAAGAATCTTCCCTCTTCGCTCTGTAACCACAGACGATTAAAAAGCTTTTATAACTCTGAATTAATGAATTAGGCTTATTGTTAGGTTCATTCAAAGTCCTATATAACAGCATATCCAAAGCTTAAGATCAGTAACACTGATCATTTCAGAGGATATTTGTAATATTCATAATATTTCAAATAAATGTGTTATTAAATGTTTGATATGAGCACAGCACTGGGCTTCCCAGGTGATGCAGTGATAAAGAATCTGCCTGCAAGTGAAGGAGACACAGGAGACTCAGGTTCGATCCCTGGGTCAGGAAGATCCCCTGGAGGAGGAAAGGGAAACCCACTGTAGTTTTCTCGCCCGGAAAATTCCATGGACAGAGGAGTCTGGTGGGCTGCAGTTCTTGGGATCGCAAAGAGTCAGACATGACTGAGTACACACACACATGTGTACAACACTAAATTCAGTTGAAAGGAGATTGTCAAAGAATATTTCCAGAACTCTAGTAGTTATTAAAATTTGCCATTGTCCTATATCACCTTGGTAATCTATCTGTAAGATCTTTGGGTCTGTTTTGGTAATCAGTATTGGTTATGGTGATTTGCATTTTACTTTATACTTAGTAAATACACACGATATTTTTTCCCTTTATGGCCTAAAGCTGTAATTTCATTGCTTATCTGAAACAGCACCTTAAAGAGGCATATCCATCAAGGAGTTGCAATAGATTTAGGGAAATCTTTGCTTTTTGTAGAAGCATATTTATAGAATAATAGTTTGGATTCAAATAAAACATTAATGGTTAAATTCACCTATTTGTGATTAATCATGTTTCTTATATCTACATATGTATATGTATAAACACACAGTTATGTGTATTTTTAAAATACTTAAAATATATTTTGTGTATATTTAATATTTAAAAAATTTAAATATTCAATTTTTAAAAATAAAATAGTTTACATATTTTTAAAATTTAAAAAATCCATAAACTTAACAAACATTGGCTATTTTCCTGATAATAGTTCCCCCTTCACTTCATGAAATAAACTTTTACAAATATATAGGCTACAGTGACTAATCCTTGATAATAAGGAACATATTCTATATTTCCTTGTTTCTATGGTAGTTTACATGACTGTCTTAAACTTTGATGTTCTTAGTAATCATTTATCAATAATATGGGAATTATAAGAATATTTTAATTTAAAAGTTACTGTGTAGAGACTATTTCTAGAGTTGCAGGGATAGTTTTTCTGTCACCTTATTTCTACATATATATTATTAACTAGATGAGAGCAGAGATTGTAATGCTTGATTTCATGAATGGAATCATGTTTGATAAAGAAATCTAGCAGCAGCTGGTAGAATAGATTTCAAGGAGAGGCTCCAAGCAGGAGACGAATTACTTAAAATTGATTGTTTGATCACCCTTTCCTTCAGTTCCCCACTGGTTATCTTCCTGTTTATGTCCTTCTCTTTAATCTGTTTCCTGTATGAACTTCTTGTTTTCCACCTACTCTTTAAGTGTCGCCTTTTTGCAATATAGCAGTTACTATCTTCTAATAATAGACAAATCACTCATTTATGTCTTTCATCCCCAGTACAAGAAACTTTGCTTCATGGTTGCAGGAAATTTTATTCCACCCTGACTTCCCTTCTTTTTCCTTCCTTCCTTTCTCTCTTTCTCTGTCTTTATTTCTGTCTCTTTATTTATTTCGGATCTATATCCACTGCTTCAAGTCTAGCACATAATTGGAGCTCGTTACGTATTCATGAAATACATGAACTCCCAGGACCTCTCTATACTCTTCCCACTCTTTACATGGTTGATCTTACCGTTCTTGTAGTTTCAGCTACATCCATATGCAAATGGATATTAAGATACCTGGCTCCAGACCAAATTTCTTCACCAAATTTGGGACTCTTAATCTCAACATGCATTTATAAAACCGCACCCATCGTCTCTTCCCCAAAACTAGTTCTTTTCTGCCAAAATCCAAGGTTAGACACTAGGAGTCATTCTTAACTCTTCCATTCGGTTCCTATCTCTGGTGAGCCAAACACCGAATATTACTGGTTCTACATCCAAAATATTTCTCAAATCTGTTTTCTTTCATCAGTCATCTATATCAGTTCTACTACCCATTGTCATAACTTACTGCCTGGGGTATTGTAACTGGAAACTTTGTATAACTCCTAGGGTTATTTCTTTAAAATGTACTTTAACAGTGTCATTTTTCAGTCAAAAATACTTGATTACCTTTTCAAAATAAGTTAAAGCCCTTTGTTTTCAACAAGGCTCATGAGGCACTCAATAATCTGATCCATGACTATTTTCCAACTAGATTTCCTATTACTTTCTGCCTTAGACGTCATTCATATTTATCCATATAGAATGTAGAATGCTATTTCCTGTCCTTATACCTTTTATTAGCTTCTCTGAAGTACCTTTCGCCTTCCCCATTTACCCAGCTAACTGACTCATTGTTTAAGACTCGAATGGCAGCCCTTCGACCCTCTTACCTAAACTGTGGCTTGTTTTAAGCATCATTCCTCAGCACAGGTATCTAAAATGCATGTTGTTGATATCTGTAACCACAGTCTATAACCATATTATTGTATAAATTTGGTCCATCTCTTCTCCTGGACTGTGAAATCTTCGAGGATGACAACCACCTTATCGGCTCTGTAGTCCCAGTTCCTAGGATAGCAGCTTGCACTTGCTCAATGTATGTTCGTTGACTGAATAAATAGATAAGGGATTGGAGAAATATCTTTGTCTATGCATGTGTGCTCATTCATGACCAACTCTTAGCAACCCCACAGACTGTAGCCCACCAGGCTCCTCTGTCCATGGAATTTTCCAGGCAAGAATACTGGATTGGGTTGCCATTTCCTTCTCCAGGGGATCTTCCCAACCCAGGGATCAAACCTGCAGTTTCTTGTGTCTCCTGCATTGCAGATGGATTCTTTACCACTGCACCACATGGGAAGCCCAGCTTTGCCGAGGGGTAACCCTTTATATCTTAAAAGAGGCTGCCTCCTGTGAAGAGGCAGGATGGAATAACAGTGAACCTGGGAACCAGGAATACTAGATAGCAGAGAAAGTTAAGTCAATTAATTTCTCTAGGCCTCAATTTTCCCATTGATAAAGTGGGAAATCCTTCCAGGTTTAACATTTTACCCATTCCCTAGGGAAATGCCCTGGAGAAGGAAATGGCAACCCACTCCAATATTCTTGCCTGGAAAATCCCATGGACAGAGGAGTGTGACAGGCTACAGTCTATGGGGTCACGAAGAGTCAGACACGACTGAGCAACTTCATTGTCTTTCATGTTAGGGAAATACGGTAGTGTCTGGAGACATTTTGGTTGTCATAGCTACGGGGATGCTACTGACATCCACTGGGTAGAGGTCAGGGATGCTGCTGAACATCTTACAATCCCCAGAACCAGCCCTCCCCAATCCCCACCAAAAAAAAAAAAAAATTATCTGGTACCAAATGAGAAGCCACTTTGCTTACTCTGCCTATGTTTTTTAAAACATTGACAGACATTCTATTATATAGCTGTTGTTTCTACTTCCCATCTCTTCCACAAGAAGTTAAGCTCTATGTGAAAAGGCAGACGTTTTATTTGTTCGCTAATTAAATAAGCATTAAGTGAATGAATAAATGACTGAATGGCAAGATACAGCGATGCTTGCTTCTGATCTGTTCATTAAAAATTATAACGTAGATAATTTATCCATCTTTTATTTCATGCTGACAGGACAGGAGAACTGGGGAACTTGACCGCTCCTTGTAATGCTGACTGTAACTGTCTGCGATCGTATTATTATCCTGTCTGTGGAGGAAATGGAGTCCAGTATTTTTCTCCCTGCTATGCAGGTTGTACACAATCTGTTTCCAAAAGACAGCCAAAGGTAACTTGTGTTTGTTCCTTTACTACCGTATGAGGCAGTATGTTTATGTATTTCTGGATGCCCTTCTGTCTTCCTCTAGTGGAGTTATGCTACGACCAGTCTCTTCTCCCTGGCCTACCTCTTCTATTCAGAAGCCAGGCATAAAGTTTCAGTCAAGTGAAATGAGTCTGCTCTAGAGCTCTGCTCTACAGCATTGTACCTACAGTCAATAATAATGCATTATACACTTAAAATTCATTGCTGTGCTTGCCTTAATTTTTAAAAAAGGCCCCAACCACTCCCACTTTTTATGCCTCAGATTCAGTCACCATCATGGAAGTTCCTCACATATATCTTTAAACATCACTTCCGAAATATTATTTACCTTTTTACATTGTTATATTTTTTTCAACTATACTGTATGTCCCTTGAAGTCAGGAAACTTCTCTTATTCTTACTAAGTACATTGTATATAATAAAAACTGAATAAATATTTGTTGTTTTTAATTGATAAACGATGGACACATTAAAAAATATACAAATCGCTAACCCATTCTCAAGTGCAAAGTTACTTTTAGTAGTGGATTAGAATGCATATTAACTTGCCTGAATATGACTTACTTTAAATTCAATTAAATAGTTTTTAAAAATTCCATAGAATTTTGTTGTTCTACATCTACAATCTAAAAATTTTATCTTCATTAAATTTAAAAGCCTTGGGAAAAATAATATTCACATTACTGGTATTACATAATAGGTTATGTTATATATTAACAGATAATGTGATAACTTTGAAAAGATCTGAGGGAAATATATGATACAAAAGACTACAATGAATAAGATACGTAAGAATTATATTACAAAACAGCACAATCTTGGTTATTTGAAATATGGATTAGTGATATGGCATTCTTTTTTTTCCTATATGAAGATAAGTTTAAGATCACAAAATTACTTCATATTTCTTTTAAATATAAATTTATTTATTTTAATTGGAGGTTATGATACAATAGACCAGTTAGACCTAATTGATATCTATAGGACATTTCACCCCAAAGCAATGATTCATATTTCTTTTAGAACTAACATGGATATCTGTGTTGTGTGTGGTTATACATATTTATATGTTCATATATACACACACATAAATATGTCTGTGCATACGTGTACGTATCTAACGATTTTGTGTGTGATAAATACATTGAACATTTATCTCAGCAGAGATGTAGGATTTCATTTTTCTGCTGGGAGTAAACTAGAATGTGGGAAAGAATATACATTTTTTTTCATATTATCTAGCTTCAGTTCAGTTCAGTCGCTCAGTCGGGTCCGACTCTGTAACCCCATGAACTGCAGCACGCCAGGCTTCCCTGTCCATCACCAACTCCTGGAGCTTACTAGATTTACAGATAGTTTAAGTTTTGCTTACTAGATTTAAAAATAGTTGCCTAAGAATATTGAAAATATGACAGAAAAAAATGTGATAAATCATAGCAGATTTAATAGACTTCATTGACATATGCAGTTTTAATCCTTGAAATAAAACTAATTAATTAGATCACTACCATAAAGTTCCTATAAAAACTTAGGAAAGACATCAGGAAGATTTTTAAAGTCCCAGAACTGAGGGTTATCATACCTTCAAATCTGTGGACATCTGGGGAGGCTTTAGTTTCAAAACAGGTTGAAAAAATTAGGTATTTGTGTCAGTTATAAGAAATCAAATTCCACAAATGAGCATGGTACATATCATAGATTCAGAACTATCTAGAAGGTAAACTGTTTCTTTGAGAAGCAGATAAGTAGGTAGCTTTTACCTGTATATTAAAATAATCAAAAATTTTCCGTAAGTGCTACTGATTAACTTCAATTAGAAGATTATGACAAAGAATTAAATTGTTGGAAGAGTTTTATCCACATATCAAAATGTACAGACACAAATAACATCCTGCACAAGGAACCAAAATAAATGAATAAGTAAATAAGTAAATAATAAAAAAAATACCCAGAGCACACCTGAAATGGTATTGTCATTTTGACATGGTTAATTCAATATTTGTATTTGTCACCAAATATTACCGTTACTGTTTTAAACAGTAAATTGTCTTCTAGGGATTGTTTTAGAAAAGCAAGTTAGTTTGACTTCTAAATTTTCTGTTTTCCAAAAAAACCCAGTTTTTCCTAGTTTTTTTTTTTTTTTTTATGCCCAGATAATCCATGTAACAACTCATTTTTTTCACTGGATTTTTTAAATGAAATATTTTAGATAGGCAAAAATGCATTGATAATAATATAATAAAGAACTGAACACATTTGTTCACAGAAATAGAATATATTTTGTCCCAGTGGTCTAAATGACAGAAACAGATGTTAACTAACAGCTAGCTATATTATAGGCAACTGTGTATTTTTTTATGTAAGGGAGTTGTAAAATTTCATTAGGATAGAAAATACTGTTTTCAGTTTTTCTTCTTAATGTTTCTAAAGGCTCCGTTATTTCATTATTTGGTGTATCTGGTTGCTGAGCCCATAACAGTCATCTCAGGAATGCCACCTCCACATCTGGGTTTCCTGAATCAGCCCAGTGGTTTCCGGCCTTGGGGGCAACAGAAGCGCTGATTCGCCTTGACCCCCCTAGCTCTGCTCTGACTTCACTGTGGCCTCAACCAGAGAAAAAGATCTATAGTGAGGGTAAAGCGGAGATGTAAAGAGCCTTTGCAAAACGATTATGCCTCACTTTTCATACACCTGAATTATTCTCCTACAAAAGCAATACTTGGGATTTTTAAAACATTTTACTTTCCAACATATCATGCCATTATAGTATGCTGAGTCACTTCAGTCGTGTCCGACTCTTTGCGACCCCATAGACAGCAGCTCACCAGGCTCCCCCGTCCCTGGGGTTCTCCAGGCAAGAACACTGGAGTGGGTTGCCATTTCCTNACTTTTCATACACCTGAATTATTCTCCTACAAAAGCAATACTTGGGATTTTTAAAACATTTTACTTTCCAACATATCATGCCATTATAGTATGCTGAGTCACTTCAGTCGTGTCCGACTCTTTGCGACCCCATAGACAGCAGCTCACCAGGCTCCCCCGTCCCTGGGGTTCTCCAGGCAAGAACACTGGAGTGGGTTGCCATTTCCTTCTCCATATACATGTATATATACATGTATATGTGTATACATATATTACATAGTTAATTTTTTATATATAAAATAGCCTTTAGGATAATGTAATAACTTCTGTTTTTTTGTTTATGGTAAATATGTCATCTTAAGAGGGATATAGTTTGCTTTTTTCAGAAAATTACAGTAAAAAGTTCGGTTGAAAGCAGTATTTTTTTTCCCCAAACTCTTGAAACGTATTATTTAATTTTACTGTGGCAATGGTTAAAATTATATTGTGTTCATTCTTTCAAGCTGGCATGGATAGTGAGATTGTCACAATGCATGCTTTTCTTTGTGTCATAGTAATGGAAAAGAAGAAAACTAGCAGGAAGACTGTTTGAGCAATTGAATAGTTCTATTGAAAGCAGTCTAGAGTGTGTGTGTGTGTGTGTGTGTGTGTGTGAGCACTCCACTGTGTCTGACTCTTTGTGACCCCATGGACTGTAGCCCACCAGGCTTCTCTGTCCATGGGATTCTCCAGGNATGGAAAAGAAGAAAACTAGCAGGAAGACTGTTTGAGCAATTGAATAGTTCTATTGAAAGCAGTCTAGAGTGTGTGTGTGTGTGTGTGTGTGTGTGTGAGCACTCCACTGTGTCTGACTCTTTGTGACCCCATGGACTGTAGCCCACCAGGCTTCTCTGTCCATGGGATTCTCCAGGGAAGGATACTGGGGTGGGTTGCAATTCCTTCTCCGGAGGATCTTCCTGACCCAGGGATTGAATCTGGGTCTCCAGCATTGCAGGCAGATTCTTTACCATCTGAGCCACCAGGGAAGCCCCCTAGATCATCTAATAGTTATATTCTTGTCAATTTGTCTTATAAGACATGAATCAATACCAGGTTACAAATTAAAATCATAGACACATAAGTCAAATACAGAGTATTCTACTTTGTAAATATGGCCCCTTATTTTCACTTGCTTAATTTCTTAAGGGTTATTACTGTATCTCATCACTGTTTGTTGTTTGAATTAAGATTGTGTAAGAATGTTTGCCATATCTATAAGTCACTTAATTTGCAATGATAGAATATGTTTTCCATATGTTTATGTCTGCTATTTCTAGGTATATTATAACTGTTCATGTATTGAAGGAGAAATTGACATAACACCTACTCCATCAAGTGTTAGTCTTGAAGCTCAAGCTGGCAAGTGTTCAAGTCAATGTAAAAACTTGCCCCCATTCCTTGGCATTTTCTTTGCTGCGATTGTTTTTACCTTCATGGCTGGTACTCCTATAACTGTGTCTATCCTAAGGTATGTGTTACATTGTGAACTTTGCTATCCCTAAGGCAACATGTTGAGTGAAAAAGGAAATGGACTCAGGGGTGCATTTGGGGTTTGTATTGACTCTTGGTTCCAGTACTAATTCAGCCCTCAGTAGACCATTAGTTCTCTGGCATTGGAAGAGCTACCTCATTGAACCCGCGATGTTTGAGGCTTTAATGAGATCATGGTTGTGAAAGTGTCTTAGCATTACCTCCTTGACATCTGTTCAATGCTATTTTCTCTGCTCCTGTAATGAGGCTTCAGTTGTAAGCTGGGGTTATGATCGGTTGTATTTGAGTATGATGGAAATGGCAGTGCTTCCACATGTCAGAATCAGAATGACGGGCATTCTGCTATGTACAGCAGGTGCTGTTATAGTAAAGCTTCCCTTAAGCAGTAAAAACCCTCCTGCCTCCGGGCTCTTCACAGTGTTTCACAGTTTCATTGCCTCTTCCTTCTTTGTGTGTGTGTGTTAGTCAGCCATTCAGTTGTGTCGACTCTTTTATTTTACTTAATTTACTTTTTAAATTGAAGGATAATTGCTTTACAGAATTTTGTTGTTTTCTGTCGAACATCAACATGAATCAGCCATAGGNCACAGTTTCATTGCCTCTTCCTTCTTTGTGTGTGTGTGTTAGTCAGCCATTCAGTTGTGTCGACTCTTTTATTTTACTTAATTTACTTTTTAAATTGAAGGATAATTGCTTTACAGAATTTTGTTGTTTTCTGTCGAACATCAACATGAATCAGCCATAGGTGTACATATATCCCCTCCGTCTTGAACCTCCTCTTTGCGACCCCATAGACTGTAGCCCCCCAGGCTCCTCTGTTCATGGGATTTTCCAGGCAAGAGTACTGGTGTGTGTTGCCTTCTCCAGGGGATCTTCCCAACCCAGGAATTGAACCCAGGTCTCCTGCATTGGGATGTGGATTCTTAAAATAGTTCAGATGATAAAGAATCCACGTCCCAATGCAGGAGACAGCCTTTCTTTTATATTTCCTAACAGACTAGCTTTTTCCCCTCTTCAGTCTTTGCTTCTTGATACTCAGTCACTACCTTTCCACATACTTTTTGACAAATGGAAACTTTAGCGATTTTGTTTAAAAACATTAAGTAGTCTGTTAATATTACACCTATTTTATCTTTTTAAAGAGTGCTTGATCTCCTTTATCTCCTGTCTAACTCTCTTGTGTGCTGACATCATGTCTTGTCCATCTTTGAGAATTATTACTAAAAAGACTTATTGTGGAATCAAATTGAGTATCAGAAACTGTTTTACACTGACTCTAATTTGTAACTGTAACTCACAGGTGTAATTTCTGTCTCAAAGTTAGTAAGAATTATCTGACTTAAGCTTACAGCTTAAGTCGTGTGACTTGTAACATACAGAATAATCAAATAGTCAAGAAGAAATAGTCTGGTTAATGAATGTCCTTTCTCCTTTACGTTTGGTGTTATTCCTACGTATTCTGTATATTTGTTAAAACTCATTTGACTCTTTTTGGTATTATTTGCACTATTTTAGTTTAGATAAATTTTTTCTTCTCTTACAGTTCCAGAAAGGTTGAACTGTATATAAGCCTGTCTCTTATACACATCTNAGTCTGGTTAATGAATGTCCTTTCTCCTTTACGTTTGGTGTTATTCCTACGTATTCTGTATATTTGTTAAAACTCATTTGACTCTTTTTGGTATTATTTGCACTATTTTAGTTTAGATAAATTTTTTCTTCTCTTACAGTTCCAGAAAGGTTGAACTGTATATAAGCTGTTATAAATAATTGTTTACTTCCTGTGTATAATGTTTACTTGAATCTAGAAATGCTAAGCTCATATAAAAATGAATTTTCTCAAAGAGTAAATATACTATACAACTGTTTTTTGTTTCCTGTGCACTAAATATCTCCAGGTGTGTTAATCAAAGGCAGCGATCTCTAGCATTGGGAATACAGTGTACATTGCTTCGACTATTAGGTATGTCATTTTTCTGAGTGCAATGGTAACTGCTGACTATTTTTATTTCTTACTGTCATTGATTTATTTACTTACAATATGTGCCAATAAAACAATTAGTTTATTTACAGTGGACAATGACATAATTGTCTTTGAAGAAAACTGCCCTCCACTATTCAAGATGTAGTGTTTATATATCACATAAAAAGGTATAGATTTTACTTTTTACCTGATTGATTGCCTGTTGTTTCCAATTCTGTTGCAAATATAACCCTAAAGGGTATATTATATTTATTTAAAATATGACATATGATCACCAGCACATTCCTAATAAAGCACAGTAAAAGACAATTTTTTTGGTTTATTCACATAAAACCTACTACCAACATAAATTATGATAAAATCTTATTTATAGCCATTGTAATTCCTTTTTCTTCCTGTATTTAACTCCATTTGGGACATAATCTTCTTGCATTAGCAGTGAAAAATAATGAGTTTGTATATTTCAATAAAAACTGTACTGTAAATATTGTGTCTAGTTAAAATTGATGAAAGAAATAACTTAAGTCCCCCAAAATTTAAGATTCCAGATATAAGAAGAATAAGACAGAAACATGTCTTACACATAATTATTTGTGTGCATAATTTTACATATAATATTATACACATAATATTACAATTGTTTATAAAAACGAAAACCAAAAGCAGGGAACATTAGAGATATTTTCCCCTTTTTTAGATGAATAAACTAAGGACCTGAGAGATTCAGGGATTTGCCTATAGTTGCACAATTAATGCTTAACTCAACATGTTAGTGTGAATGTGTTTGTGCATGTACACTCCCATGCACATACATGTCAGTATATGTATGTGTATACAGTATATATGTAGATGTATACTCACACACCCATATTAGTTTACATGTCAGTGTATGTATGTATATACAGTGTATATGTAGTTGTATACTCACACACCCATATCAGTTTACATGCACATGCACACATATTAGTCCAGTCCCTCAGTCGTGTCTGACTCTTTGCGACCCCATGAATCGCAGCACGCCAGGCCTCCCTGTCCATCACCATCTCCTGGAGTTCACTCAGACTCATGTCCATCGAGTCCGTGATGCCATCCAGCCATCTCATCCTCTGTCGTTCCCTTCTCCTCCTGCCCCCAATCCCTCCCAGCATCAGAGTCTTTTCCAATGAGTCAACTCTTCACATGAGGTGGCCAAAGTACTGGAGTTTCAGCTTTAGCATCATTCCTTCCAAAGAACATCCAGGACTGATCTCCTTCAGAATGGACTGGTTTGATCTCCTTGCAGTCCAAGGGACTCTCAAGAGTCTTCTCCAACACCACAGTTCAAAAGCATCAGTTCTTCGGCGCTCAGCCTTCTTCACAGTCCAACTCTCACATCCATACA